>SJYC01140827.1:0-16589 GCA_006408675.1 Madoqua kirkii
CATGTGTACACATGGCTGATTCATGTTGATATATGGTGAAAACCATCACAATATTATAATTATCCTCCAATTAAAAAAAAAAACAAACAATTTTTTTTAAGGAATTGAGCTGGTGGGTGTGTGCTTCCAAAGAGCAGAGGGGAAGTGCCCCAGAGGGGAGAGGGCTACTCTGAGGAGGCAGTTGTAGGTTCCAGGAGTCTACTCTGCACTATCCAGCCGGGCCCCTGGGAAGGGTGGGGAAAAGGCCGAATTCAAGATGCCTGTGTTCCAGTAACAGGTCCCCAGGTTGTATTTCTTAAGACTCTAAGGGCTCCCAAGCAGGTGCCACAGCACCTGGAAGGAGAAGGCTTCTCCAGCCAAAGCAGAGCGCTAGTGAGCCAGGGGCCTGGAGCAGTCGGCTGCATCTACTGGTAACAACAAACCCACCTCTTCCTAGTTGTGGTTTAACCTTTCTGAGCCTCAGTTCCCTCATCTGTGAAACAGAACAATTGATGATAACACCTGCCTGGCAAGGCTGTTGAGATAAAATTCAATGACTTCTGTACTTGCCCTGACCTTGTGCATCCAGTCCCCTTCTTTTCTGCACCCTTGATAGAATCTGGGGCAAAAATGAAGCTGAACAAATAATTTTGCAATGTAGTGTTGGCCTCAACAGTTTAGGGTCTGTGCCCCTTACCAGCTCAAAGAAGTTACAGAAAGGAGCACTGCCCCTTTCCCTTGGCAACTTAATTCTCTTAAAAGCCCCCAAGATGATAGCTTGTCGTGAACAATGTCAGATTCATGGTCTCCAAAGATTTAGCTTCAGGACCAGGGACCAGGCTTGAATATTCATAGCTTTTCTGTGGCAGAAGTTTTACTACAATGACAAAGAACAGAGAAGGCTTCTGACATAGACATCAGAAGAGGGACAGAGAGTGCCCCACTGGCTAGTCTTATCAAGGCCTTAGATACTTTTACCAGACCCACTCCCATAACGTACATCTTAAGGTAACAAGATTAATCAGAAGGTTCTTGTTAAAAAGGAGAAACATGTCTTTCAGCAAGAAACATTGTTGTTATATAATCCTTCAGCTCAGTCGTGTCCGACTCTTCGCAACCCAGTCACATCATGCCAGGCCTTCCTGTCCATCACCAAGTCCCGGAGTTCACTCAAACTCACATCCATCGAGTCGGTGATGCCATCCAGCCATCTCATCCTCTGTTGTCCCCTTCTCCTCCTTAGTACAGGGCTTAAGGAAAAACATACTCTTGAGCAAGATGAGTTTTGTGTAATTGTTAGGTCTTGGCTTAAAGAAAATAACATCTTATGTGACTGAGGGCCCTGGACTCTTTATCAATCTACCTGAGAATTAACTCTCTGTAGTAAGCCCAGAAGAAGGAAGTGGGGAGCTTATTTGTTATCAGGTTCTATTTCAATGCTCTGCCGAGAGCACTGACATAAAACACTGGCAGAAAGCATCTGCTTTCTGCAGGTCTCTTTCTGCCCGCTCCCTGCACTTCCCACCCGGCCTGTTGTAAAACCCCAGCAAGCATCAGCTCATGTCTCTTTTTCTCTAATTCTCTTTCAGGGACGCTGTATCAACTTCACCAGAGTCAAGAACAATCCGCCAGCCAAGTACCCCCTCAACAACGCCTACCACACCACCTCGCCGCCTCCTGCCCCCATCTACACCTGTCTCTTATACACATCTTATTGGAAGGAGGTGTTTGGAATTTACTTTAAAGATGACTCAGTTCAGTTCAGTCACTCAGTCGTGTCCAATCTTTGCAACCCCATGGACTATAGCACACCAGGCCTCCCTGTCCATCACCACCTCCCGGAGTTTACTCAAACTCATGTCTATCGAGTTGGTGATGTCATCCAACCATCTCATCCTCTGTCCTCCCCTTCTCCCACCTTCAATCACAGCTCCCAACAGGGCGCCACCCCCCTCCCGACCTCCTCCTAGGCCTTCTGTCTAGAACCCACAGATCATGCTCTGGGTTCTCTCAGAAACTTTGGGGAGGAGGCTCCTCTGTGGTGTTAGAACAAGTCTTTTCAGTTAGAGGGGCTTCCACTTTGGAAAAGAGTGGTGATAACACCCACTGACATTCACACACTATAAAAATTTGTTTGTAACACCAATACACCAACAATTGTGATCAGCGGAAGGAAATTGAAATTTTGAATTGCCTGAAAACCAGTGATGAGGCAACTACAGTCACAATTATAGCCACCAGCCAGCCATCATCTCTAGAAGGTTCCAGAGACAGTGAAACTGCTGAGATGCTCTAAGTGGGATTGGGTCTCCTGGAGACCAATATGAAAATCATTTCTCTGAGGGTGAAATGCAGCGTCAGATAAGAAGTCATATTGCTGGGTTGCTAAGTGCTGCCTTCCCTCTTCCACACCACCTCTATCTCTTGACCCTAGACCTACAAACCAAGGAATCCTCTCCAGGTCAGCCAGGAAGGTCAGAACCCTTCACCTACAATTTTGAGGAAAGATTAGGGTCCCCATTGTGACAAGAAACTCAACATCAGACAGGTATCCAAAAGCATGTTCTGGGACTTGCAGAGGAATAAAAAGATATGGTTTATTTTCCTTCCAAATTCTCCCAGTTTCCAAGTGAGGAAGAGGGTGGTTGTTCACAGATGGAAAAGGTATGTTGCCATGTTGCTGTGTAAGTGAAATCAGGTGTGTGCATCGACAGGCGAGTACTGGTGGGAGCATCGGACAGTTTCTAAAGCTCACAGGCCATCAGTAGCTAGAGGTGGCTGGCTTTGGCCCAACATGGCCCCTAAATCAACAGACAATAGCATTGTCCAAGAGCAACTTGTTAATGATTTATGTTAAAAGAAAAATCAAGATTTGGCTTCAATGTAGATCACCTGAGACATGAAGAAGTGATCGATACTATTTTCCAGAGACAAATATGAGTTGATCGTCCCAAAATGGCATCACTAGCACCTACCACACAATTTCACTAATTTTGTTTTTTTTCTTCACGAAGTTGTGCACCAGAGACTTCTAGGTAGAGCTGAGAGACAATAGTCCTGACATACGAAGGAATATATTTCCCCCCAAAAAGCTGGTGCAAATATATTTCTCCTTGGCTTTTCAGCACACTGACAAATACAATCAGCTGCCTGAAATTCCCAGCATGCCTGAGAACCACTCCACTCCTCCAAGTCTTTCTGTATCTTTTGTCACCAGGAAGCTATATAATCATTTTCTCAACATTAGACTTCATCACCCAAGGATGAAAACAGCAGCCATTGTTCAGGGCCTGCTGCACCAGCCTGTTCAAAATTACCTCCCCCTCCAACTTTCCACAGGTCTTAAAAGTCCTAAAATGCTTAAATCTTTTCAAGAATAAGGCAGAATATAAAGTAAATGCAAACTTGGTGCTTTGGGCTGTGGTCTCCAAAGATCTTGCAAGAACTCCCCAAGCCAGTCTCATCTTTTCACCTTACTTAGAACAGAGACATAGGACCCAGCATGCACTGCAAACACACCAACGCGTGTAGCCAGGGCAGACATTGCTAATCAATCACAGCACATCTTCCAAAGAGCCCAGGATTCCCTCACAATCTTCAAACCGTAAGTCTGAAGAGCCACCACTCATCAGTTAAAACTAAGAGATAAATGATCCTTAATTGCCATCTCAACTTTAGAAAGCGAAAGCAAACAAGGATTGTGTGGGGGGATGAGGAAACCTTTGAACGTAAAAGGTACGGTCAGGGGAAAATAGATCTAGGCAGAGTGCCTTAGTGGGGGTGGACGGAGGAGCTTGGTGGGCTACAGTCCACGGTGTCGCAAAGAGTCAGACACGACTGAGCGACTTCGCTTCACAGGCACTAAACACATCAACACCAAACTGACACTTCCTCAGGCATACCTTGGGCCCTCCCTTCTTCCAGCCTGCCACTTCCAGAGATGCCCACGGCTTCCTCATAGAACTAAAATCAGAGATGTTTTCCAAGGCTCCTTCCCTCGCCCCCCATCCTGGCCCGAATTATCTATTTTGAAAACATTAGGCTTCTTTAGTACAGTCCTCCATGAAGCAGGTGTCAGAATGTCGCAGCAACCTGCAGTGACATTGCTGGACTCCAGAGACCCATTCCATAGGCAAAAGGGTTTCCCAGGCTCACAGCCTAGAGGCGTTGAGCCCCTGGCCACTGTTTTGACTGCTGGCGGTACAAAACAGTCTACCCCACACCACTGCTGCCTGGCTCACTGCAGCCATTAAAAAGTTAAAGCCAAGATGTTAACATTGTGTATCAAGACGGTAGGCATAAGGTGAGAATGCAACATTCAAGATCTCAGCCATACATCAATCAGAAGCCCCTGTGCAGTTTCCAAGATGTTGTTTTGATAAACTTTTTGATAAAATGGGAAACTGCAAATACATGATGGCTTTGAAGAGGATTAGCAGGGTTTGTCCTTAAAACGGATTCTTCATGTAAATCCTAGTCATTTAGAATGACAGTGGAGGAGAAACTTCTATACTGTATGAATAAGGTAATATTTGAATAGTAGGCTTTTACAGGCAGGAAAATTCTTTAACTGGTTTATAAGTCTATCCGTACTTGGGTCATTCCTTGTAAAAGGTAGCAGACATATGATTGTGATCAGGAAGCTGCACAAAAATTTTTTTTTCTACCCTCATATTATTGTCCTCCCGAAGTTTTTTGTTTTTGTTTTTAATAAAAACCAACTTTTTGTTGTATATATTCATATTCCATGTGTTAGATGGAAGCATACTTCATGTAAACCCTAGTCATTTAGAATGACAGTGGAGGAGAAACTTCTATACTGTATGAATAAGGTAATATTTGAATAGTAGGCTTTTACAGGCAGGAAAATTCTTTAACTGGTTTATAAGTCTATCCGTACTTGGGTCATTCCTTGTAAAAGGCAGCAGACATATGATTGTGATCAGGAAGCTGCACAAAATTTTTTTTTTCTACCCTCATATTATTGTCCTCCCGAAGTTTTTTGTTTTTGTTTTTAATAAAAACCAACTTTTTGTTGTATATATTCATATTCCATGTGTTAGATGGAAGCATTTCCTATCCAGTGTGAATAAAAGGAACAGTTGTAGTAAATTATTATAAGGACAATGAAATTTCATGGCAGGTTATTCTACCAAGCTGTGCTTGTTGGTTTTTCCCATGACTGTATTGCTTTTATAAATGTACAAACAGTTACTGAAATGACGAGACCCTTATTTGCACAGCATTAAGAAGAACCTTGAGTGGTTACCTCTGTTAACGATCAGCTCAGAAACAGTGTCTGGCCTGTAATTTGGCACATATTCCAGTGAGACACAAAGTCTCTTTTACCAGAGTCGAGAACAGAGCTGGTGGACATATTAATTAATAGTCTCGGATATCTGGCTGTGGATAACTTCACTGTATATATATCTAGAATGGGCAGAGACTATCTGGAAGTCTCATACACACTAAAGTGCAAACACCAGGTCAGAAGAGGGAAATTAATCCAAGAATTAGAAAAAAAAAAAAAAGATGAAATATTGCACCACAGTTTCGTCCCAGTGCCAACTGAAAAAGAAATTAATGCTGTGTAAAAGTGGGTTGAATTAGTTTGCAAACTATAATAAAGATATATGCCGTAAAAAGCCTGTTAATGCACATCAGATGGGAATGGAGTGTTCTAGTCAGTTGCATTTTCTAGTTATCCAAACTCTACTATATTATTGTACTTGGAAAACCAATTTAAAAGAATTAGAATATGATGTTTTAAATACACTTAACATTAAACTCTTCTTCTAATTCTTTCTTCTATCTGTGATAATTCAGAAGACATTATGGGTCTTCAGTGCCTCTGAGTCATTGTTATAAAGATCAGTTATTGCTGTACCTGTTATAGAAGACTGAGCGAAATGTGTACAATGACAAACCTTGGAAGTTGCTTTTTTTTAAATAATAATAAATTCCTAAAATCAACTCTTTTACTGGTTGTCTCTTTGCTATGAAAATGAAGTACAGATTGCTCAAGTGCTTAACACTGTGATCATAAAAATGGCTATCATTCTGCAGATTATATTTCTCAAATTATTTTGTGCCTTCTACTATCTTGTTTACTCTTTCTTCTTTAGCTGTCCAACATTCAACTTATATTTTTTGTAGGTAAAACAGTGTTTCTTACTAGTTCCTGAATCTGTTTCTTTATAAGTCCTCATTAAGCCTTGAGTTCATCTTAACTGGAATAAAACCGTCTGAAAACAAAATCATTCCACAATTTCTTTCCAAGATTTCATTAGTATTCAGCTTTAATAGCATTTTGGGCACATGGACTTCTTCGAATTACATTCTTCATTAAATCATTTTGAGATAACTGACTAGCAATTTGGAAGGAAAAAGAAGTTGGAGCCCTACCTCACTCCTTGTACCAAAATAAATTCCAGCTGTATTTAAGTGTAACAGATGAAACCAGGAAAGTACTAGAAGTAGAAAAATATTTACTATATGGAATGAAGAATTTTTAAATCTCATATATTGCTTGCATTGCCAACCAACTTTCTTATAAAATAATTTCAACGACTGAGTGCTAAATGCTGAGTCATGCTCCAATGTATTATGTTGAATAAACAAAGAAACTATCAGGAATAAGATTATTGATCAAGTGCTAACTGCAAAGTTGAGCAGCAGGTGCAAAATTGTTCGTTACTACATCCAGTTTTCTACCTTCAGATAATTGTTTCCCTGGAGTCTCACTTAGGTGTAGAACAATTTAACACTTTGTCCATCTAAATACATTGTAAACAAGGTCCATGTTACTTATAATTATCAAACATAGACCATAGAGTTGGCATATGCAAAACAAATGAAGTTATTCTGGTTACAATTGTATCATGTTGGCTTGAACCATGGCACCTCTATCCTGAAGTTATCATACCTAAACAGATCAGAAGCAAGCCTTTTAATTCCTCTGGGCATAAGCTTTGGTTCCTTCCTTTTTGCTCAACGTTAAAATGGTCATTTAGTTATATAAACCCTTCCTTCTCTACTTGGGACAGTGTTAAATTTTGGAATTAAAACTGTGCAACATCTCCTCTGTTTAATTTCAAATGTCATTTCACAATGTCCTTATAAAGCAACGGCAGCAGTTAACAAAATGCCTGAGTCACTGGAGAGTGCAGAGCAAAGCTCTGTTAAAAGATGTTCAATTAGTTGTGCACATTCAGTACTTTTTAGCCAGCATCTTTAGTTGAGAGATCCTTGTAAACATTAAAATGGATGCAACTCATAAAAGACATACTTATTTTTAGCGAAGTGGCTTGCATTCTTGCAAAGCATTTTAAAAGTACAGGAAACATTGGTGCTAACAGTGCAGAAAATGCTACATTTTCTTCTGAAGGAGAAGTCATAAGAGACCTGTCAACCACTCATCATTGATACCAAAAATGTGTACCCCCAAGATTAGTCATGGAATATGTAGACTGTAGCCCGCCAGGCTCCTCTGTCCATGGGATTCGCCAGTCAAGAATACTGGAGTGGGTTGCCATTTCCTTCTCCAATGGAAGATCTACAGCCTCCTATATTCACATTGTTTTAAAATACAAGCACTTTGGAGGTGTTGCCAACGTAGAGGAGTAGGAAGACCTTGAGCTCACCTTCTCCCATTGGGCACACCAAAATTACAACTATTTACAGAGCAACTATCAATGCAAATGACCTGAATACTAGCAGAAAAGATTTTCCACAACCAAAGGTGTAAAGAAGGAACCATACTGACATTGAGTCTTTTTGCAGCACATGGGCTCAGTAGTTGTGGCGCCCTGGCTTAGTTGGCTGCAGCCTGTGAGACCTTAATTCTCTAACCAGGAATCAAACCCACATCCCCTGCATTGCAAGGTGGATGCTTAACCACTGGACTATAGGGAAGTCCCCATAGTGACATTGGTGGTGAGAGCAAAGATGCAGTACAGTCAAGACCCACACCCATGGGTAGGTGATCCATTAACAGGAGGATAATTATAATTGCAAAGGTTCTCCCCAGAGGAACAAGGATTCCAAGTCCCACTTTGGGCTCCAGTCCCCAGGGGTCCTGCACCAGGAAGATGAGCTCCCAGAATGTCTGACTTTGAAAGCCAATGGGACTTGGACTTGCTTAAGGGAGAGTTAGAGACTCTTAAGGTGGTTTAGTCGCTAAGTTGAGTCCAACTCTTGTGACCCAATGGACTGTCACCCACCAGGCTCCTCTGTCCATGGGATTTTCCAGGCAAGAATACCAAAGTGGTATTTCCTTCTCCAGGGGATCTTCCCAACCCAGGGATCAAACCCAGGTCTCCTGCACTGCAAGCAGATTCTTTACTGACTCAGCTACCAGGGCTCTTAAGAGACATGCAAAACCTCACATACTCTGAGACCCAGTACAGAGACAGTAATTTAAAGGAGCCTGGCTCAGACCCACTTACTGATCTTGGAGAGGCTCCCAGAGAAGCAAGATCCAACAAGGACTCCCCTTGAGGACCTAGTGTAGGCAGCAGTTATTTTTGAGGGCTCATTTTACCATGGTGACTTTGGGACTGGCAAGCACAATTTTGGAGTCTTTCTCTAGCCTGTTAGCACCAAGGGCTTCTCTACTCACCAGTAGATCAGCACCAGTCCTGGGGCCGTCTGCGTTGAAAGGCCAGCAGCGTAGGAACTAAGCCCTGCCCAGAAGCGGGCCAAGCACTAGCCCCAGACATCCTTGTCCATGCAGCCAGCCATACCAAGACCTAGCCCCACAAGACAGCAGGTTGGCAGCCCCTGCGTGAAGCAGCACCTGGCAACAAACCAGGCCAAGGACCAGCTCTACCTACCAGCTGCCCACAGTAATTGGTCCCATCATAACAGAAGGGCCCAGCACCCCACAGAGGGTCACTCTAGAGCATATAGCTCTGGTGACCAGAGAAAAGTATGCTTGCATTCTTGCAAAGCTGCTAAGTCCCCTAAAACATCTGTACAAAGTGACTTCTCCATGATTAGAAAGCATAACAATATACCTAATACATGGAAAACTAGGCAAATTGAAGGAACAGAGAACTATGTCCCAAATTAAACAAAATAAAATGCCAGAAAAACTTGGTGAACTGTAAATAAACAATCTAATAGATAAAGGGTTCAAGGTAATGATTATAAAGATGTTTAATGAACTTAGGAGAAAAATGTATGAACACAATGAGAAGTTAAAGAGCTAGAAAATATAAAGAAGAAATAACAGAACTGAAGAATATAATAACTGAAATAAAAATACACTAGAAGGAATCAACAGTAGAATAGATGAGACAGGGGAATATGCCAGCAAACTGGAAGTAGTAGAAATCACCAAAGCTGAACAGAAAAAAGAATTTTAAACCAGAAGTATAGTATAAGAAATCTCTGGGACCATACTAAGCATAGTAACAGTCACATTACAGGAGTCACAGAGGAAAAGAGAAAAAAGGGCAAATAACTTAATTGAATAAATGATGGCTGAAAACTTACAGCTATCTGGGAAAGAGAACATGCCAGCAAGCACAGAACATCCCCAAAAAGATAAATCCAAGATCCACACCAAAACTCATTGTAATTAAAATAGCAAAAATTAAAGAGAAAATCTTTCTTTTTTCCCCTAGGCATCTGAGAATTTTATTTAAGAAACTTCACAAAGCCCAGTTTAGCCTTAAGCTGCCCTCATGGTTAATATTTCCTTAGCTCTCATTTACATCTTCTCAAAAGAGGTAAGAAAAAATTGATAATTCTTAGCCAGCAAGCACAGAACATCCCAAAATAGATAAATCCAAGATCCACACCAAAACTCATTGTAATTAAACTAGCAAAAATTAAAGAGAAAATCTTTTTTTTCTTTTTCCCTAGGCATCTGAGAGTTTTATTTAAGAAACTTCACAAAGCCCAGTTTGGCCTTAAGCTGCCTCATGGTTAGTATTTCCTTAGCTCTCATTTACATCTTCTCAAAAGAGGTAAGAAAAAATTGATAATTCTTTGTAGTAAATTCATGTTAGCTATTTCACACTTATCACAGCATCATTTATAATAGGAAAGTTAGAAATAACCTAAATGCTCAGTAGTGGCTATGTGATAATCTATGTGTCATGGACAGGTATAATATTCAATTATGAAAATTGCTTATGGTCTCGTGTTGGGGACAAGTAGAAAGTATATACGCTTGGAATGCAGTTCTTTTATGAAAATGTATATGTGATGGGGAAGAAATCAAGCAGCAAGGGAAAGGCAACAAGGTATGTACAGGGGAACTCCCATAAAGTATCAGCTGACTTTTCAGCAGAAACCCTGCAGACCTATCCCCTCAACACGCACAGAAAAAAAATTCTGACAAAAATCAACATTCATTTATAAGAAAAACTCTCAACAAAGCTAGTATATAGGGGACATACCAAATGCCATATATGACAGAGCCACAATCAACATCATATTTAATGTTGAAGAGCTGAAAGCACTTGACCTAAGACCAAGAACAAGACAATGATGCCCACTCTCACTACTTTTATTCAATCCAGAACTGAAAGGCCTAGCCACAGTGATCAGGAAAGGGAAACAAGCAAAAATAAACAAATAAAAAGCCTTGGCACAGCAAAGGAAACTATCATCAAAACAAAAAGACAACCGATTGGGAGAGGATATTTGCAAACAATATCTTTTTATGACATTAATATCAAAAATATGCAAAGAACTCATACAATCAACATCAAAATAACAAACAACTAGATTAAAATAGGGCATAAGACTTGGATAGATACTTTCCCAAAACATACAGATGGCCAAGAAATATAAAAAGATGCTCAGCATCATTAGTTATCAGGGAAAAGCATATCAAACCCATGATATCACTTCACATCTGTCAAAATGATTATCGTCAAAAAGACAACAGGGAAACCCTGGTGGTCCAATGGCTAAGACACAGTGCTTTTTCTCTGCTGGGGGCCAAGGTTCAATCCCTAGTTGAGGAACTAAGATCCCACAAGCCTCATTGCACAGCCAGAAAGAAAGAGACAACAAATAAATGTTAGAGAGGATGTGGAATAAAGGGAACCTTTGTGTACTGTTGTTAGAAATGTAAATTGGTATAGCCACTATGGAAAACACAATGGAGATTTCTCAAAATTTAAAAACAGAGCGACCATACAATCCATCATTTCTATTAATTAGAAAAGATTTATGCAGCCTTATGTTCCTTGCAGCAATATTTACAATAGCTAATATGAAGCAACCTAAGTGCCCATCGACAGATGAACGGACAAATGTGGCATGTGTATACAAGGGAATATTACTCAGCAGTAAAAAAAAAGAATGCAATTTTGCCACTTGAAACAACATGAATGGACCTAGAGGTAGCATGTTTAGTAAAATCAGTCAGAGAAAGACAAACACCACAGGATTTCACAGATATGTGGAATCTGAAAAACAAATGAACTAACATGGCAAAACAAAACCAGACTCAGAGATATAGAAAACAAAGAGGTGGTTGCCATAGGTGGGAGGTGTGGAAGGATGTGAGGGAGATTAAGAGGTGCAAGCTTCCAGGTACAAAAAAACTAAGCCTTGAGAATAAAATATGCAACATGGGAATACAGTCAATAATAGTTAATAACTTTGAGTGATGATGTCACCACTCAAATTGTGATCATTTCATAACATATAAAAATTATCAGGGATTTCCCTGGTGGTCCAAGGGCTAAGATTCCCCACTCCTAATGTAGGGGGCCCAGATTCGATCCCTGGTTAGGGAACTAGATCCCACATGCTGCAACTAAGAGCTCACATGCCGCAACAAAGATCAAACCTCCCACATGCACAGCTAAGACTCAGTACAGCCAAATAAATAATTTAAATATATTAAAAATTAATTAAAATGAAATATCAAAGCACTATTCTGTGCACCTGGAAATAACAGTATGGTAGGTCAATTACACTTCAATGTAAAATATCAAATAAATCTTAAATTTAAAATAATACATATTAGTTATGAAAAAGCAAATAAATAAATACAAGCCCTTTGACATTCTCCCTGTGAATCCCACCTGAAACTTTATGTAATACAGAGTACATCTCTTCACTTAAAACTATTTTAAAACTGTTTACAGATCTCCTACTGTAAAAGGGGCTTCCCAAATGGCACAGTGGTAAGGAATCTGCCTGCCAATGCAGGAGATACAACAGACCCAGGTGTTCAGTCCCTGGGTCAGGAAGATCCCCTAGGAAATAGCAACCCACTCCAGTATTTTTGCCTGGAAAAGTCTATGGACAGAGTCTAGGGTGGGCTACAGTCTCTGGGGTTGCAAAGAGTTGGGCATGACTGAGACAAACACACACACATACACACTGTAAAAGACCAGTTTGAAATTGGTGGTAATAAGCATTTCCATCCAAGCTTTAAATATTCCCAGTGAATGCAGAGTGCCTCGTAGATGAAGGTGATGCAGAAGCATTCACACTTGTCTGAACCTGAAGGATCAGGCTTCTCCCTAGCTGGGGCAGATTTCAGGTGACTGAGAAGCAGCCTTTTCCCTGCAAGGTTGGCCTGGAAGTTCACAAGGCAGGCTCCAAAGGGTGGGAAAGAAGACAGTGGGAGACCCTCAGACAGGAATAGGAAAGGAGTGATTCCAGGCAAGAGTGGGAAAAAGGAAGAGCTGTCAAACCAGACTACAAACTTTCTGATAACGCACACCTGGAATTAATTTCAGTGTCAAAAAGCTAGGGCCCGGGGTTGGGAGTGCTGATTCAGCTCTGCGGTCCTGCTGGCTAAAGACATCAGACAAGAGAGTATGGTCACTGTGCTTGTGTGCCCAGTCACTTCAGTCGTGTCTACCTCTGCAGCCCTGTAGACCGTAGACACCAGGCTCCTCTGTCCATGGGATTCTCCAGGCAAGAATGCTGGAGCATGTTCCCATGCCCTCCTCCAGGGGATCTTCCCAGCCCAGGGATCAAACCCACATCTCCTGTGGCTCCTGATTTGCAGGCAGATTCTTTACCAGTGAGCCACAGTGGAAGCCCAATATGATTACTAGGATGTAGCAGATGACCAAAGGATTATTCAACTTTTGGTGGCAATAACTATACATTTGGGCACACCTTCACTGAAAACAGTACTGATAACTGATGGGATTGATCTGAGGCAAAGTCCAGACAGACCCTGTTCAGTTCCTCTCATTCCAAATGGTGGCCACAATGATGGACTTTAAGCTTTGGGTGAGTAAACCCAGCCTCAAGAATAGTAATGTGGCTCCCAGTCATCCCTTCAGGAAGAGAATTTTTCTTTCCTGCTTCAAATAGCCATGTAACTATTTGTACCAAAACTCCTTTCTAACACCACACCTGGCTGCCTTCTCCACTCCATACAAAACTGGATATGACGAGCACCTCTTGGTGCTAACACAGCAATATTGTCAAAGTCTGTGTAACACGTGTTTTGTTTCCATGGCTTTGCATTGTATATTTCCATGAAGCTGAACAGACTTTTGGACTCACTCACATTTGTATCTGCTCTGATGACATAATCCTTGCTTATGAGGAATAGACCTGCAGTGAGCTCCAGGAGAAGGCAAGTCCATGTCTTACCTTCATCAGGCATTCCATTTGCCCCATTAGAGCTGCCAAAACAAAGACTCCTTTTCAAAAAGCCCTGGCCACTACACATACTGGCTGAGACTATCAGTTCTCTAAATTGCTAAACGTTTATATTTAGATCAGCATCTTCATAGGTTTTTCAATAGTTGCTTTTAAGGGATTCTTAAAAGATTATTACCTTTATTTAGTCTTGAACCATTAGTAAAAACAAATAGATCCCATTCAGCACTATGTCCTGGACATAGTTTTATTGCTTCTAATTTATAGTAACTGGTAGTTGATTTTCTAAACAAACAAACAAAAAAATATATATATAATCACCTTTACAACTTAGTGTTAGGTAGGTAGAACAGGGAAAAGGAGTCCAAAATGGCAGTGGCTACAAGACCAGGAAGGGAAAAGCCCTTGAAAATGAAACAAAAGGAGTGAGGACCTCAGGTAAAACAAACACTCCTGGCTAGCCCAGTTTACATAGGACAGGCCCAGGGAGAGATAAACATATAAATAGAGGAGCCGGAGCCAGCTCTCTCTCTCTCTCCCCCACACGCTGGGGCATTCTTCTCCTCCTGTCTTTAGATCAACGTGCCCTCACGCCTTGAAGATGGATTTTCCTGCTATCTTCTAAATAAAATAGAGCTGTAACACTGATTTGTCTAAGAGCTATAACATGGTCCATTCGAGACCTGAGAGCTGTAACACGGTCTATCCAAGACCTGAGAGCTGTGACAGGCCGAGGGGGCTTTAATGTCCGTCACTCCAAATCTTTGTTGTGACGAGACAAAGAATCGAGGAACACACACTCTCGTGACAATAGGAAAGAAGAAAAGCTTCCTTAACCTGATAAAATGTATCCACAAAAACTACACAGACATTATATTTAAAGTTGAAGTATTAGGGGTATTTCCTTTAAAATAAAAAACAAGAGAGGATTCTAACCATCACCATTACTGTCCTAGCCAGTGCAATAACACCGAGTTTTTCAAACAGTTATAAAAATCAGGAAGAAAAAAACTGTCATTATTTGCAGATCATATCAGATCAACTTAAGAGGAGCCTGGCCAGCTACAGTCCACAGGGTCACAAACAGTCAGACATGACTGAGCAACCAAAATAACAACAGTGGATCAATATAAGAATCAACTTAGAAATTACTACAGCTAACAAAGGAGGTCAGTGAGCTAGACAGGGACATGACCAACACAGTCAGTGAGCATACCTGTTAGTGCTCTGTCCATTCATAATAGAAATATGTATAAATTATTAAATTTTAAAATTATGTATAAATTATACACATATATGTATATATATAGTAACTAGAAAAAAACCTATCCCCAAAAATGTGCAGAACCTCTAAGAAGACAACTATAAAACTTTATGAATTATTCTTCACAGAAAGAGAGATGTACTACATTTCTAAATGGGAAAACTGAATACGAAAAAGATATCAGATCTCCACTACCTAGAAAGAGATTCCAGATGGACTCTTAAAAAGGGAGAGAGAATGTAAAAGAAGTGTTCTTGCTTCTAATTAATGGTGACTGTTAATTGGCAGGCCTGTCCATGAACGGAAGGTTCTTGTTATCTTGCCAATCAACCCTCAAGGAAAATCAAGAAAAGGGCAAAAAGAAAATGGAAGGCAGGAAAGAATTATCTTCTCTATGGTCATAGCAAGAAGAAATAGGAAAAAATAAAAGCGTCCTCTCACCGCCTACACTCTGACAATAAAGTAGACTGTGTATTAGTGTAGCCCTCCAGTGATAATTTGCCTGGAAAATCCCATGGATGGAGGAGCCTGGTAGGCCGCAGTCCATGGGGTCGCAAAGAGTCAGACAACTGAGCAACTTCACTTTCACTTTTCACTTTCATGCATTGGAGAAAAAAATGGCAACCCACTCCAGTGTTCTTGCCTGGAGAATCCCAGGGACAGCGGAGCCTAGTGGGCTGCCATCTATGGGGTCGCACAGAGTCGGACACGACTGAAGTGACTTAGCAGCAGCAGCCAGTAATAATTTATGCATATGGTGCCCAACCCACAGTAGTTAATCAATTATAGTTGAGTGAATAAACATACAAATGAATCCCAACAAGTCCCATGTTTAAGCAAATCAACAGAAGAAACAGCTGTATCTGAGACACTGTTTACTTTCAAGAAACAGCAGTGGTAAAGAGGTTCTTCCTTCCCTCCCCTGCCTTTGAGCAAATATTCAAAGTGTGGACTCTCACTGGGTCCTATTGAATAAATTCCTATACAAATTCGTTAACTCCAATAATAATTTATGCATATGGTGCCCAACCCACAGTAGTTAATCAATTATAGTTGAGTGAATAAACATACAAATGAATCCCAACAAGTCCCATGTTTAAGCAAATCAACAGAAGAAACAGCTGTATCTGAGACACTGTTTACTTTCAAGAAACAGCAGTGGTAAAGAGGTTCTTCCTTCCCTCCCCTGCCTTTGAGCAAATATTCAAAGTGTGGACTCTCACTGGGTCGTATTGAATAAATTCCTATACAAATTCGTTAACTCCATCCACTGACTGAATTACTTTTCATGCACACACATTCCTTCACATTCTATGTCAGCTGAGGTCAAGTCCTTTTTGCCTGGGAGGAAAAATAAGAGCAGATGCCAGGAATTTAGGGTATATGCCAAAAGGGAAAAAGGGCACCAGCTCTGGCAGTAACCAGAAGAATCAGCTCCAATTTCCCTTGTTTGTTTATCAAATGTACTATCACAGGACCAGATTCCCTGCCACTCTGTAAGTGCACAGAGCAAGACTCAACAGTCGTGTCATGGTTCATTGAGGAAATAGCAAGAATCCAGGATCAAGAGTCAAGCTGTCGTGATACTCTTTAGTGCATTCATCAACAAAGCAGCTGTTCATCTGTAGATCTGGGCTCTGATATTTCACAACTGCCTGAGCGGGCTTCGTTTAGTCTACGATAAGTAGATCTCACCCTTGTTTGCAGAGCCTGTCACCTCCAGTCTCAAGGCTGCTTATGTTGTTGC
>SJYC01140830.1:0-13763 GCA_006408675.1 Madoqua kirkii
TGTTGGCAGGTGAGCTCTTCACCACGAATGCCACGTAGGAAGCCCCACACCCCAGATTAGCCACCACCAAAAAATCTACAAACAAGAAATGCTGGAGAGGGTGTGGAGAGAAGGGAAGCCTCCTGCACTGTTGGTGGGAATATGCGTTGATACAGCCACTGTGGAGAAGAGTATGGAGATTCTAGCATCCCCCCTCCCCGTGTTGCGTACAGTCTCTCAGGCCTCACGGAGAGTGTCAATGCTCCCACAGTCTTACGCTTGCTATCACTCTAAGCTCTACATTTGTACTGTCCAGGATTGTAGCCACCAACTACGCATGGCCAGTGCAATGGAAGAGCTGAGTGTTACACGGCATTTTAGTTAATTTAAATGTTAAACTGAAGCTCTGGAAAATATTCTCTACTAAACACAATTCTAAAGGAGATCAGCCCTAGGTGTTCTTTGGAAGGAATGATGCTGAAGCTGAAACTCCAGTACTTTGGCCACCTCATGCAAAGAGTTGGCTCATTGGAAAAGACTTTGATGCTGGGAGGGATTGGGGGCAGGAGGAGAAGGGGACGACAGAGGATAAGATGGCTGGATGGCATCACTGACTCGATGGACGTGAGTCTGAGTGAACTCCGGGAGATGGTGATGGACAGGGAGGCCTGGCGTGCTGCGATTCCTGGGGTCTCAAAGAGTCAGACACGACTGAGCAACTGAACTGAACTGAGACACAATTTTACTGTTTTAGTCAGATTATTTGACATTTATTTTACTTTAACCAATGAAAATTTAGTGTCTGGATTGACATGTGCTAGAAGAGTAAAAGAATCTGCCTGCTAATGCCAAAGGCATAGGAGATGTGGGTTCAATTCCTGGGTTGGGAAGATCCCTTGGAGAAAGAAATGGCAACCCACTCCATTATTCTTGTCTGGAGGATCCTCACTCCATTATTCTTGTCTGGAGGATCCTGGCTGGCTACAGTCTAGGGGTCGCAGAGTCAGACATGATGGAAGCAACTGAGCACACATGGAAGGTGTAATATCCATTATTTTTTGAAGATAGTACAAAGACAATAAAAATATAGTATAGTTTATTAATATACAATAAGAATTAATATACAACAAAATATAGTATAGTTTATTAATATTTTACTTATTGATTACATTTTTAAATGGTAATATTTGGGATATATTGAGTCAAATAAAATGTATTATGAAATTAAGTTTGCCTGATTTTTAAAAACTTTTGAAAAGGCAGCTACTAAAAAAATTTAAATTACACATGTCTTGCATTTTATTTTTGTTTCTCTAGATGATACACTTAACAGAATAAAAAATATACAAACTGAGAAATGCTGTAATTTATATTCATAGAACATAGGAGCAGACTTAACTCAGATTTAAATTAGAGGGATATTGTTAGCATATTCAGGACTATTATAACCATGCTTCTATTAACACATTTGACTACAGAGTGTGATGTCAGAATTTTATCTAAATTGGTAAATCAGCCTGCTTATTGAACTAAACCGATGAAGTATTAAACTTTAGAAAGCATTGTATGGTGAGCTGAAAATTTTATTTTGCATTTAACATAAAAAAGTATATCTGATGACCCATCTTTGCTCTTCCTGAGAGGTCACAACAGCTAGCTGGTAGCCTTTTTCTCAAATCTGAATTCATTTCTCCTCCAAACTGTCTGAAAACATTATTTGGAAAACAGACATTCTAGGAGAGTCAATTTCAGTCAAGATTTGGAGGTGGTGAATAGTTAGAAATTTAAATTGTAATTGAAAACTTTATTATTCAGGATATAACAGTGTAAAAAAAAAAGAAACTGAAATTTAAAGATAAAATATGGGCACATTTGTCAGACTTGATTTTTACCTAGCAGAGACTGCATCCTAAAGGGAGCAATTTCAAGAACAAGTGGTGAGATGACCACCAGCTTGGCCACGAGGGAACTGGTTTTGATCCCAGCTCTTCCACTAAACAGCTGGATGGCCTCGGGCAATCTCTCCTGGCTGGAGGGATTGGGAGAAGTGCTGTTTTAGGCACCCTTGACCTTGGGAGTGCTCTTTCCTCCACCTAGAATGAGTTTCTGCAGCTCTGAGTCATTCTTTGAGACCCACCTAACATAACACCTTTTCTCGGATGCCATCTCAGCTTCCCTAGGGAAACTTGGTCATTTTCTCCCCTGAGATTGCATGAGCCTTGTGACAGAATGATTATAGCACTTAGTAAGTTTCACTGGGATGTCCATGGGGCCATCTTATTACAGGGAGAGCTCTTGGAGTGCAGATACTGGGTGTGGGACGTTTGTTTTGGCAACCATGGTGCCTATGGCAGTATTGACCCATAACAGGTGCTTGCTGAGTTGCATGCTGCCTTTTGATGGAAAAAGAAACCAAGACTGAGACTAGAGGAGGGGATGGCACAGGGAAAATGTCAAGAAGCCTCGTGATGCCAGGGCCACCAGGCCACCAGGCAGGGAGCATGTCTGGGACCACTGCCACCTGAGGAAGGCCTCCAGCGAGGATGGCGGGTTCCCAAACTTTGTCAGCGGTGCAACCTTCTCCATGGGACTTTCCTGCCCAGAGGTCAGGGGACAGCAGTGTCCTGGCCCCATCCCCCACAAGTGTATGAGCAGATTTTCATGGTGAGTCACTGTGATGTCTTCCTCCACTTAGGTCTTCCCCAAATCTGATGTTTTAGGGGCTTGTCTATAACAGTTGGATCATGAAAAGTCCTTAAGATAATATGGGAAGTGGGTGTGTCTGTGAACAGCCTGAGAAATTGCCCTCTACCAGGTCTCTTTCATTAGCTTGACTCAAAGGGAAGAAGAGGAGGAAATGCAGGTGATCATATTAGGTCCCTTAGAAACCAGGCTTATGAATTTCCAGTGGTTGGGTGGTTAGTACATCCTCACATATATCAGTTTCTGTGACCAGATGTCTCATAGGTGGGTTACAAGTTATTAGCAGTTTTGCATCTAGGGCTTTACTTTCTTCAATTTCTAGAATAGTCCCCACTCCCAACTCCCATGATCATGGAGTTTCTCTCATTAGTGTCCATCGCTCAAGTTTCATTAACAGATTTGAGAGATTTCTAGGATGGCTAGACGTTTTCTACTCTAGGAAGCCAAGACTTTCAAAGTTAGACTAGGCTGGTCTGCGATGGGGTGGGGATTTTAAGAAAAAAGAAATAATATGTCTCCTTCACGTGAATGGATGGCTGCTTTCCTGCTCCTGTTCTTTGGATTCAGGAAATGAAAGTGTAGGGATTAACACAGTGTTGCAAATCAACTATACTTCAGTAAAAATATTAAAACTGAAAAAAGGAAATAAAAATGTAGGAGGACCTTGGGGAAACAAAATGGGCACTAGAAAGTTAACTAGCTTGTCTCTACCAGTGTTGGAGCCATGCCCTGGTTGGATGAAGATGCTTGATGAAGTAACTGTCAAGTGGCAGTTACTGATCTGAGTGCATTAGGAATTCTAGAATTATAGTCAATCTTTTGTTGCTGATATGTAAATAAGGGTGTTTTTTGAATCCCAAGAAAGCAGAGCTATAGTCCTAACTGATACTGTGTGTGTGCATACTCAATTGTGTCTGACTATTTGTGACCCCACGGACTGTAGCCAATCAGGTTCCTCCATCCATGGGATTTCCCAGGGAAGAATATGGGATTGTGTTATCATTGACTTCTCCAAGGGTTTTTCCTGACCCAGGGATCGAACCCAAGTCTCCTGCATTGGCAGGCAGATTCTGAAAGTACAAATAAATCCACAATAATCTTTATTTCTCTTTCCCTCTGTGGTGACTTTCATGTTTACTTTAGTCTCTGAAAGTCAATAACAACCACACCTAGGCTGGTAAGAATGGATATCCAAATTGTGACATTGTGCCTATATTGACACTTGCTCTTATCCTGATGGTTTATTTATCCAGTGGCTGCTGGAAATCTACTGTGTGATAAAAGAATAAAGACAAGCTGGGCATAAGCTCTTGGCAGCTCTCTCTGCAGTGCTTTTGCATGCCAACCACAGGCTATGCCACCATCAGTCATATCAATAAAAATCAGATTCAAGGAAAGTAGCAAATTATGAACTCCACATTTCAGTTGATTTTTGAATGATATTGGCCATGATATTGACACTGGTTAAGAGTAAAAGCATGAGTGTTATTAACAAGCCTGTTTCCCAACCACCAACTTTGCCTATGCAGCACACGCGAAGACTATTTTCCAAACTGTGACTGTAGCCACTTTTCATCCAGAATATCCTGTCTGTCAATTGTTCCTTAGACGTGAGCAAGGAGTAGGTGGCCATTTACGGTGGCAACCTGCCAGCTTTCTCATCTGGCCCCTCCTACCGTGCCATGGCTCCCAGCCCACTTCTGGGCCACTGTGCTTGGACTGGTGATCCCCGCATTAGAAGGAGCACCAAGCCTTCCGCCTGAAGGATCCCACCTCTCAGCGCTCCGCACAAAGTTCTAGGATGTCTGCTCTCTGCTTGGTCCACTTGTGTCCAGTCTAGCAGGAGTTGTGGACCTAGAGAGCCTCCCGAGGACCTCTGTCTTCCTGTGAATCAGAGGAAAACCTAGACGCCAGATGTGGTGTCTGAAATGGGTCTAGAATGCTCTGCCACTCTGAATATTGGCCACTGCTGCTGGGTCAAGAGAGCTCTCATGCTGATGAAGCCCAATAAAAGAGCAGAAACAGTTTTTATTTGCCCACCTTCCCAGGCCTTAATTTCAAGCAAACTCCTTATGATCCCTTGGAAGGTTAAACCATTAATAGATAATTAGAATCCCATGCAAACAAAAACCTTAAGTGAGGCGTGGATACATAACTATGATGAGCTTTCCTGTCACAAATAATCTCAACAAGAGGAGAATTTTTAAGTGGATCAAATGACCTGTACATAACTTCTGACTACATGTATAATGGACTTATGTTTCACACTTTTTCTTTTAAACATTTTATTTGATGTAATTTTAAACATACTGAAAAGCTGTAAGAACATTACCAAGAATCCCTAAATATTTTTCACTCAGATTCCCTAAATGTTATCATTTTAGTATGCTTCTTTAAACCATTCTCTCTCTTCTTATATATTATATATATAATTATATATGTAATTTTCACTGAACTACTTCATACATTACAATCATGATGCCTTTTCTACCCTTAAATATTTCACTATTTCCTAAAAACAGGGAATTTGCTTATATAATCCCAGTACTACTATTATTAATACACTGTTATCTACTGTACAGAGAGAATTTACATTTGATTCTCTGACTTTAAAAATCCACTTCTAAAAACAAAGGCAGAAGAAAGAAGGGGAATCAACTTCTAATGAGGGTACACTTACGGGCTGTGGTGATTAAATTTAATCATTACACTTTCACACACTCTATAAAATAGGCACCCTGGTCCTTATCTTATCGGTGAGGGAATAGACACAGAAGTGATGCCACTTACCCATAGGAGATAGAGCTAATAAGGGCAGGCTGTCTCCTTAGCAGTGTGACAACCCGCCCTACCGAAACATTTCAAGCTCTAAATTAATTAATTGTCATACAATTTTTTGAAGTTATGAACTTGTTTTACAGATAAGGACACCAAAGCCAGAGTTTAGTTCACTTGCCCAAGGGCAGTGGTTAGTAAGTCTAGAGCCAAGGTTCAGAGTCAGTGTGTGTGACTCTCGAAATCTGTTGCCTTCCCTTCTTCAGAAGACTCTTCAAATCTGTTTCCTGAACTACAATTCTTAAGATCCCAAATAAAGCTTTTTGTTCCTGGCAGCTTTGAGACTGATTATTGTTTGACATTATCAGTGGTTAAGGGATATACACAAGTACCAATGTCAATGAAAGGTAAGCTGTATCCTTAGTATATTGGGATTTAACAGGATTGTTAGTCTAAATGAAGTTAAGGAGACTATAGCTTGATATACCCTGATGTGCACCAAATTCAGAAATCTGGACAATTGCTCTTAAATCTAGGGGATTCATCTTCCCAAGTACTTATCTATATTGGCAAACTTTTTAATGGAAAAAAAATCTTTTGGCCATGCCACATGGCACGTGGGATCTCAGTTCTCTGACCAGGGATGGAAGCCTCCTTCCTGGCATTGGAAGCATGGAATCTTAGCCACTAAATTGCCAGCAAAGTCCCAGCACACTTTTTGTAGGGAGGCAGAGAAAAAATATTTTGGCTTCGTGGATTGTGTGGTCTCTGTGGCGACTAGTCAACTCTGCCATTGTAAAGTGAGAGCAGCCACAGTTAATACACAAAAGACTGGGTGTGGCTGTGTGCCAGTGAAACATGATGGCTATGGAAACTGAAATTAAATATATTTTATGTCACAAAATATCATTTTTAATTTTGCAGTCACTTAAAACTATAAAAGCACCCTAGACATCCATCAAGAGATGAATGGATAAGAAAGCTGTGGTACATATACACAATGGAGTATTACTCAGCCATTAAAAAGAATACATTTGAATCAGTTCTAATGAAGTGGATGAAACTGGAGCCAATTATTTAGACTGAGGTAAGCCAGAAAGAAAAACACCAATACAGTATACTAACACATATATATGAGATTTTATAAAGATGATAATGATAACCCTCTATGCGAGACAGCAAAAGAGACACAGATGTATAGACGGACTTTTAGACTCTGTGGGAGAGGAAGAGGGTGGGATGATTTGGGAGAATGGCATTGAAACATGTATACTATCATGTAAGAAATGAATCGCCAGTCTATGTTCGATACAGGATACAGAATACTTGGGGCTGGTGCACGGGGATGATCCAGAGAGATGATATGGGGTGAGAGGTGGGAGGGGGGCTCAGGATTGGGAACTCATGTACTTCTTGAAATTTATTTGATTTGCATGAGTGTTCTCAACTAGGTCGTCATACTATTCAGGTTTTCCTGATGTTTTGAATTGAGCACAAGTCTTTCCTTCTCAGGGGAAAGAATCTCCATGAAGAAATGAGCTTTTCTGGACACAGCATTAACCCATGGGTTTGTTTTCTTCAAAGTGAACTTCTGAACATTTGAACCCTTGCTAGGTGAAACAATGGCAGCCCAGAAGACTTACAGAGCAAACAGGGGCAGCTGGATTGGTTTGGTAACCTTGAAAATAGTAGGTCTCTGGTTTTAGTTTGAACAGTCAAAGAGTTCTTTGGTAGAACTCAGGAGAATTGTTCTTTTGCGATGCTTGTGTATATTTATTTATCGGCTGCTCTGGGTCTTAGTTGTGGCACATGGATCTTCAATCTTCATTACGGCATGTGGATGCTAGTTTCCTGACCAGGGATCAAACTGCACTGGGAGCTTGGAGTCTCAGCCACTGGACTACCAGGGGAATCCCAGGACTTAGGAAAATTGGTGTCTAATTTTCTCAGCATACTGACTGCATGAACATTGATTGGCAAGTCATTAAAAATATCTCTGGGCTTCATGTATCTTATAGTATTTTTGTAGGTGAAGGGAATTGGTAGGTGACCTATACATCCTGAAATTCTGTGAGTTTCAACTTTGTTTGATTATCCAGGTATTACTTTGCTGGCATGTATTATCCTCATGTAAAATTATTGGTATTCCTTGTTAAATTGTTATGTTTGCTTGGCTTTGTTGAATATACAGGGCCAAATTCTTCACTTTCAAAAATATCTTTGCTAGTTGAAATTTGGCTGTGCAGTAATTTCTATCACTCTCAAGAGAAACCTTGTTAGAATTAAAGCAAGTATCAGGAAATTGCCAAAAGGTTTTCAGAAACCAAGATATATTTTCATTTTCCTCCTCCCAAACTGTTGCACTGAGAGACCACCTTCCTTTACAAGTATTCTTAGGTGAAACTAGAGAGTCTTGAGAGAAATCCAGTGAAATCTCCTTGATCAGAATTTACAATGATTTAGTCTAAAAGGAACTGGCACTGTCTATGAATAAAGGTTTTTTTGGGTGCAAATTAAGAATGTAAACTTCAAATTTAGGCTGGCCTCTTCTTCAATATTTAGGTCAGCAATAATGCACATTTCTTCAACCTAACTATAAGAAACACAAGAAGAACCTTAGTAATTTGAATTAAATAATAGTAGAGGAAGCTGTCAGGTAGATAAAGAAGGAGACACAATATCTAATGATTAAGGACAACGTTCTCAAATTGAGAAACAGAAAATCCAGCAAACTTGTACCTAACTAATATTAAAATCACATCTGAAACCTGATAATGGAACAGAATATCCTATTATATCCAGTTGCATTGATTCATAAGTTAATGTGATCTTTCTGATGTTTTTAAGATGAAAATATTTCAAGCCTACTTCTTGAAATTTATTTGATTTGCATGAGTGTTCTCAACTAGGTCGTCATACTATTCAGGTTTTCCTGATGTTTTGAATTGAGCACAAGTCTTTCCTTCTCAGGGGAAAGAATCTCCATGAAGAAATGAGCTTTTCTGGACACAGCATTAACCCATGGGTTTGTTTTCTTCAAAGTGAACTTCTGAACATTTGAACCCTTGCTAGGTGAAACAATGGCAGCCCAGAAGACTTACAGAGCATGTGGGTTCAGATAATATGCTATTACTACACATCCACTTTTTGAAAATTTTAAAATTAAAAAATTTTTTTTAATTTAAAGAATTTTGCATTTTTATTAGAGTACAATCGCTTTACAATGCTGCGTTAGTTTCTGCGGTGTAATGAAGTGAGTCGGCTCCACGCACACATACATACCCTCCCTCTTGAACCTTCCTTCTGCCCCTGTCACTCCACCCCTCTAGGTCATCAAAGCGTTGAGCTCCCTGCGCTATACAGTAGCTTCCCACCAGCTGTCTATTGCACACACAGCAGTCTATATATCTATATATGCCAATACGCTCCCATTTGTCCCATCCTTCCTTTCCCCATCTGTGTCCACATGTCTGTTTTGACATCTGTGTCTATTCCTGCCCTGAAAATAGGTTCATCTGTACCATTTTCTAGATTCCACACATATGCATTCATACATGAAATTTATCTTTCTCTTTCCAAGTTACTTCGCTCTGTATGACAGACTCTAGGCCCATCTGCGTCACTACAAATGATCCAGTTTGTTCCTTTTTATGGCTGAGTAAGATTCCATCATATTCATGTGCTGCATCTTTTTATCTATTCATATGTTGTTGGACATTTAGGTTGCTTCCATGTCCTGGCTATTGTAAACAGTGCTGCTGTGAATATGGGGGTACATGACAACATACCCACTTTTAACCATCCAGTACATAGGGAAAGAGAGACCAAGAAGCTACATCTCTTTGCTGACCAAAAGTAGAGAAGAGGGGAGAAACTGATGGAAGAAGTTTTCACATACTGGTGTATGGGGAAATCAGCCTGGCCTACACATGATTTTAAAAACTTTATGCTAACTAGTTGAAATAATTATGAAGAGAGACACAGATGTCAAGTCTTTATGCTAAGCTGCCAAAATAGCTCAGTTAGGAGAGTGTTAGACTGAAGATCTAAAGGTCCTTGGTTCAATCCCAGGCTTCAGCAAGTTGCACTTTGGGGCGTCCCTGGTGACTCAGATGGTAAAGAGTCTGGCTGCAACGTGGGAGACCTGGGTTTGATCCCTGGGTTGGGAAGATTCCCTGGAGGAGGGCATGGCAACCTATTCCAATATTCTTTCCTGGAGCATCCCCATGGACAGAGGTGCCTGGAGGGCTACAGTCCACGGAGTCACAAAGAGTCGGACATGACTGAGCAATAAGCACAGTACACGTGCTAACTAGAATACCTTGTCTGTGGCCTGTCTAATGGTTCTAATTTAACCATTAAAGAAAAGAATGCATTTAAAAACCAAAATAGAGTAACTGTGTTTCAGGGATCCAAAATGGAGCAAGGTAGACGTTGTGGATGCTGTTTCAGACATGTTCCTGTATCACTGAGAATCTGACTTTTCTCAACTCTAACAAACTCAAGGACACCACCAGTCATTCCCAAAACAATGCCTGTTAGCAGTTGCCAGCTGCTGCCTTAAGGTCTCAAGGTCTCTTGTTATCTGTGCAATCATTTTTAATCCTACTCAATCCTTACTTAACAAATGTGCTTACATCCTCATAGTTCTAGTAATAAATCTTGATAAACAACTCATGTAACTAACAGTACCTTGCAGTTTTTACCATTATAAACCTCCCTGATTTTATAGTCTGGTGGAACACAATTGAAGTGCTTCTTAAATCTGCATCTCCTGGGCTGTAGGCCTCAATTTGGCTGGAATAAAACATTTTGATCTTCCTATAGATTACTGATGCTTCTATCACCAAATGGAAACAAAAGCTTCTCTCTAGTTTACCCGAGTCTAACCTTTCCTGAATTTGGAAATTTAGACCAGCAACATGTGTCAGAATAGATTCAGAGATCAAAATCAAATTGCTTCACTGACTTCCGGTCTATCCCACCTACTTTGCAGTTTTTATTTATAGGCTCCATCCCCCAGGTACACATGGTATTCATTCTACACAAGGTGAAAGACTATTTTACTTTGGAAAATTTTTGACAATGTGGTCAAGAAAGTCAGCTATGCTAGTTTCCAGTAGGTCCCAAAGTGTCCTCCCTGGAATAGCAGCATCAGCATCACACGGGACCTCCTGGGAATGTGTTAGAAGTGCAGTGGCCTAATGACTTGTCCTATGTTCTATGGACATACGACTGTTCTATTCTTTTAATAATGTATTTTCTTTCTTTAAATTGAATTACAGCTGATTTACAATGTTGTGTTAATTTCTGCTGTATAGAAAAATGATTCATTTATACATGTGTTTGCATGTTCTTTCATATTCTTTTCCATTATGATTCATCACAGGCTATTAAATATAGTTTCCCCTGCAATACAGTAGCACCTTGTCCTGTACCAGTTCTGTGTATAATATGTTTGTATCTGTTAATCTCAGAAGCTCCCTCCTCTCCTCCCCCACCCTTTGTCTCCCTCAGCAACTGCAAGTCTGTCCTCTATGCCTCTGAGTCTGTTTCCTGTTTCATATATAAGTATATAGTTTCATTAATAACATATTTTCCATTTTACAGAAGAGAAGACTGAGTACTCAGAAGGTATATAGCTTATCTCAGGCCCTAGTCTGTTCAAATGAAGGACTAGGATTTGAACCCCAGTGACCTCATCCCAGAGATTTGCCTCTCAATCATGCTGCTGAACAACTACATTATAACTCTGCATGACTAATTAATATTATGTTAAACAGATCTACCAAGTATATCTAATCAATTTCCTATGGCTTGAAATTCACTTATTTCATTTTTTTCTATTATTAAATATAATTCAATGATTATTCTCAATCATACCTCATTGAACACCTTCAAATTTCTCAAAGCAAACTGTCTCAAAATGGAACTGTTGAGTTAAATAGCTTATTGTTGATGCATTTTCAAATTTCCCTGCAATTTATTCTATCAATAGTATAGTATATAAGGGTGCCCTTTTCTTTACTTTTTTAAAACCATGGGATCTTATTTTTTGTCTTTTGCCAATGAAGTAAAAGATGGTAACTCTGGATCTTCATCACTTTTTATTTAAGGGCAGAATATATTTCACAGGCTCATTGACCATTTATATTTATTTTTCTTAATTGTCCACTTATGTACTGGATCTACTTTTAAAAATTAAATTTTCATTTAAACTAGACCATACATACAGAAAAGGAAACACATTGTCCATATGAGCTCTATGAAGTTTCATAAAGAGAACTCGTATAACTGCATCAAGATAAACAAACAAGCAAACAATATGAACAGCTTCCAGGAAGTCCCTCTGTGTCCTCCTTGATCACCATCCACCTCCCCTAAAGGTACCATATGCATTCTAAACAGGGATATTGCCCCCAGATGGTTGAAAATTGGTTTTTGGAGGGAGCATACCTTATTCTACTTTTAGGTAAAGCAGAGATATCCATGTACCACGTAAATACATAGTATATCTACGCTGTTTAAGTATCTTAGAGGAGGTGATAATGAAAAAGTGGGTTGAGGAACATCACACTGTCCTGATTCTAACGTTTCGTCTGCTTTGAAATTTGTCAAAATCTTGGCCCACTTCTTAAACTGAGATGTTCTCTTTCTTTTGATTTATAAGAGTCTTTATACATTCCTGGACTTCCCCGGTAGCTCAGACTGTAAAGAAACTGTCTGCAATGCTGGAGGTGCTCGAGACGCAGGTTTGATCCCTGAGTCAGGAAGATCCCCTGGAGAAGGGCGTGGCAACCCTCTCCAGTACTCTTGCCTGGAGAATTACACAGAGGAGCCTGCAGAGCTACAGTCCACGGGGTTGCAGAGTCAGACATGACTGAGCGACTATCACTTTCATGTTACACATTAAGGATATGAATATCTTGTTATATAGGTGAATAATTCTTTCTAATTTTGTTCTTTGACACTTAGTTGCCATTGGTTGGTTCTTTTTTTTTCGTTTTATTGTCTCCTTTGCCTTGATGTTTCTGGGAAAGCTGTTTCTGATTCCTTGAAGCACAGGCACACAGTAGACTCCTGTCTGAATCAGGTTTGTAAAATCCAAAGGATAGCTGAGGCTAGTGGTGGCTTGGGAGCCACTTGTCTCTCCTAACAGGAAGAGTCCTTGTCTTCGATGGACCTGAGTAGAGTGTGTTGCACAGAGGCAGCCTGGACGTCCTTTAGAATGGATCCCTGCCACATAAGCGGGCATTCTGCCAGGTGATGTGAGTACAGCCGAAAGACTGGAGGTCATTATGGGTTGCAGGGCTGAGGGTTGATAAGTGACAAGCTAGTGAAGTGGAGTCTGAACACTTGTGTTCCCTTAAAATCCATACGGTGAAAACCTAATGTCTTGAGTGTTCCTATCTGGAGGTGGGGTTTGGTGGGGTTTCATAAGAGGACATAAGATGGAAATAGAACAGAATTTGTGCCTTTACAAAAGAGGCCCCAAAAAGCCAGCCCCCGCCTTCCACCACATGAGGAAACACACAAGGAGGTGTCAGCAGCTCAGAAGAGGGCCCCACCCGCCACGCTGGCTCCCTGGTCTTGGACTTTCAGCTTCCAGAACTGTAAGGAATACACTCATTGTTTCTGAGTCACTCAGTGCATGGTATTTTGTTACATCAGCCCATGGACTAAGACAAGCATTGCTCACATCAAGGGAGCCGCAGTCTGGCCCTTCCAGCAGGGTCTCTACCAAGGAGCACAGAACCAGTGCATTTCGTACTTGGATTGTCTGAATAGTTCTATTCTGTTCAGTTGTTCATCCGTTTATCCATTTAGTCATTCACTCAGTTTCAGTTTTATATAGAGTTATTTCTGGTGACTGTTTTTGTTTTTATGTACAATTGTAAACACATTAGCAATTTAGCGAAGTGCAGCTTACTAAGATACTACGTGTGAGGCAGGAATCTGGATGATTTCTTTATATGATCAGCCAGTTATCACAAAATTAATTATGACATAATTGATCCTTTTCCAGCTGGTTTGAAATACTGTTCTTTTTCTTATATAAATGGGTGGACCAAACTGTACCTGTCTCTAGAGCTTCAGTTTAGACCCACACTGCCCGCTCTTTTTATTTATGTCATGGGATTGTGTTTAATTTACCTTTTCAATTAGGGAAGAGATGATTGAATTATAAGAATGAGATGTTCCCTTCTAAGATACTCATATCTTTCTGTTTGTTTCAAGTATTCCTTTAGGTCTTTTATAAAAATCTTATAGTTTTCTTCAAATAGGTTCTAAACATTTTCAAAATA
>SJYC01140834.1:0-37613 GCA_006408675.1 Madoqua kirkii
CCCCCCCCCCCCCCCCCCCGTCTTGAGCGATATTTTAGTAAAAGCTTTTTTTTTTTGGATAGTTCAGCTGAAGTGCTACAAAGACGTGATCTTTAATGAACAAGTTGTACAGAGACTTTTAGGCTACTGTTAACCATAGAGTTATAGAGAGAAATTTCTAGAGAAAAACTTAAAAGACATATTTTTAGTCCTAATGACCCTTTAACCATGTCTGAATCTTCTCCCTGTATGTTGCTGTGGCAATAATTATGTTACCTTTGCTTTCTAACACTGAGGAGGAAAGAAAAAATGGGGGAAAATGGGGCAAAAAAAGGAAAAAAATCACTAATTTCTATAGTGATAGCTAATACTATCATAAATTACATAGCTTTTATTCTTCCAATACGTTTATGATATTCCATTTTACCTAACTAGAGAGAACAGTATAATTCAATTTGTATGAGATTTAAAGATAGTTTGTTTCCTGTAGTAACATTCTGGTGGAATGCACTGTTTTTCCTTATTCAGTTTACATATTTTCTTTTTGGAATAAACTTCAGAAGAAGAAAGTGACTCCTAAACTGTAGACAAGAATGTCAGATGGAAGAGCAGAAGTTGAAAAATGTAATTGTTTAGATGTTTTAAACAAGGCTAGCTAAGGTTGTTCTGAACTTTTCAGTGTCAGTTTATGCCTCTCTGATTTCACATCTATTAATTTTAATTTTCTTTCTTTTAACAAATATTTACTGAGTTGCTATTATGCGAGTAGGCACTCTTTCAGTAGACATTGTAGACATAGTCCCTGACCTCGAAGCAGCTCACAGCCTAGGAAACAAGTAGGTCAAGTAAACTAATAAATTACCTTATTTAAATAGATACAGAATATTCAGTTGAGTTCCCAGAATGGGAAAGTATTTACAGAATGGGTATATGTTAGTCTTCCAGAACCAGCTTTCCTAGGGTCCCTCAGCTCAATGCAGTGATACTCATATTCATATTTAGGTAGCAAATTAAATATATGAAAAAGTGATATAGTTTTTAAAAACTGTGACATTCTGGTTCTTCCAAAGCATAGAAAATTTATTCTGTCCTCAAAATATATCCCCCATTCAAGGTCAACCGCTCTTAGCAGGGAATGGCGTGTTTGAGGTGTGCAATGTCAGCAGTTAGGAGCAGGCATCTCAAACTTTCCACCTGGCTGTGTTCCCTCTCACCTTAAGTGAGTGGGCCATCATGCTGGGGATCATGGGGCACCATCTAAGAAGCTGTCCCAAGCTGTTCACCTCAAGCAAATGTTTTCTAAGTCTTAGGCTTCCCTGGTGGCATAACGGTAAAGCATCTGCCTATGTTCTTCCAAAGCATAGAAAATTTATTCTGTCCTCAAAATATATCCCCCATTCAAGGTCAACCGCTCTTAGCAGGGAATGGCGTGTTTGAGGTGTGCAATGTCAGCAGTTAGGAGCAGGCATCTCAAACTTTCCACCTGGCTGTGTTCCCTCTCACCTTAAGTGAGTGGGCCATCATGCTGAGGATCATGGGGCACCATCTAAGAAGCTGTCCCAAGCTGTTCACCTCAAGCAAATGTTTTCTAAGTCTTAGGCTTCCCTGGTGGCATAGACGGTAAAGCATCTGCCTACAACGAGGGAGACCCGCGTTCGATCCCTGGGTCGGGAAGATTCTCTGGAGAAGGAAATAGCAACCCACTCCAATATTCTTGTCTGGAAAATCCCATGGATGGAGGAGCCTGGTAGGCTACCGTCTATAGGGTTGCAAAGAGTCGGACACGACTGGGCAACTTCACTTTCACTCTGTTTTGCCCTAAACATTCAATTCAATATTAATATTGTATCCATGTTCTGGAAGAGTTTTAAACTACTTACCACCCACCCCAAGTCTTTAACTAATCTGAGAGCTTCAAGAGGAGGCACCGTGTTGAAGTTAAATGGCTCATCTTGATTCCCCATCCTCCCAGAGTTAGACACGTACCCATTTAGAAGTGCGGAAAGGCTTTGTCATATGGGCATAAACTCTAAATATTGTCTCTCACTCATTATGGATTTTCCCAAAGATTAAAAAATCCCACAAGTTTAAAACATAGTTAAAGCTGTCACCAGGCATAGTCATCAACAATGGCATTTTGCCTTGAAAGAAAGCTAAGTTTTAGAAACACTGTCAGTGAAATTCAGTTCTTCAGTAGAGTAAGTCCATCATGGCTGCCCTGTAAGATGTAGGAACATTTTGGAATATCCAGTCTCCTGTCCACTCCCTGTTTGCCCTTGGATAACCAACTCATCCCAGTTTGCCTGGGACTGTTCTGATTTGCCAAAGTCCAGCTTTGTGGGATTTTGTTCTTCTTAGTCCCGGGCAAAACGAGAGAGTTGGTCACCTTCATTTGGACAGAGGCAGCAAATGCCTTCACCAGTTCCCTGCAACTCTCCTGGTTTATATTGGTGGTCTCAAGTGACCATGATTCCTTGGTGAAGATCAGTAAGAATGAAGACCCAGTGAGAACAGAAGAAACCTCTGGGGCAAGCACATCCTTGGGAATCAGATGTTCTGCTGAGGGGCTTGAGCTCACATAGCAGATAATTTAAGTGCCTTTGGTGTTGGCCTAAAGTAGTGAGGAGCCTGGTCTTTCCAGGTGGGGCTAGTGGTAAACAAGCTGTCGGCCAATGCAGGAGATGTAAAGAGACTTAGGTTTGATCCCCTGGGTTGGGAAGATCCCCTGGAGAAGGGCATGGCAACCTACTCCCTATTCTTGCCTGGATAATCCCTGGGACAGAGGAGCCTGGCAGGCCACAGTCCATAGTGTCACAAAGAGTTGGGCATGACTTAAGCGACTTAGCACTCATGCACACCGTGAGGACTCTGGTGGGCTCTAGTCCATGGGGGTCCCAAAGAGTTGAACATGATCAAGCACAGATACACAGTGATGTCTAAGTGCAACTCTGCTTTAATCACAGTTCCTAGATCGCAGCATTAGGCACGCTGATTCAGAATTTGTGCACTTTTAACACAGTGAATGAGCTTTCTACCACACCAATCTGACCATGTCACAATTCTGTTGCTCAGAAATTCCAAGGCTCAGACTTTCCCGGTGGCCCAGTGGATAAGAATGTGCCTGCCAATGCAGGGGACACGGGTTCAATCCCTGCTCTGGGAAGATTCCACAAGCTGAGGAGCAACAAAACCCATGCACCGTACCCACTGAGCCCACGCTCTAGAGCACGCGAGCCTCAGTTACTGAGCCTGCAGGCTGCAACTACTGGAGCCGACGTACCCAGTGTCTGTTCCGCAGCAGAGGAAGCCACCGTGGTGAGGAGCCCGCGCACCACAACTAGAGAGAAGCCCCCGTAGTCTAGTTTCTAGACCAGTCTCACTGCAACTAGAGAAAGCCTGGGCAGAGCAACGAAGACCCAGCTCAGCCAAAACAAACCAACCAAACCAACCAAAGGATGCTAGGTTCCTGGGTGACCTGGCACATATACAACAAACAGAAACGAAGTCCAAGGTTTCTTGCTATTCCATGATAAAACGCACTCACTGTCTGGTTTACAGGCCTTTCATGAGTTGTCTCTTTTATCACCAGCCTCCTGTGGCCCCAGCGCAGGCATCTCAGTCTATTCAGTTTGACCTTTGCTTACAGGCTTCCCTTGGCCAAAAACAGTCTTACCCTAGCTCCACCCCTCTTTCTCCAGCTGAAGCACTCATGTGAGATTTCATGTCGCTTTCTCCAGGAAGCCTTCTCTCAGCTCAGATTCAAGTCATAAAGATTTTCTGAAGTTCTTAGTCTCTGATATCTCCTCCATCCTAAGGCTTACCATGTTATAATGTAAATGCCTTTCAATTGTTTTTGTGGTTTCCCTCTAGATTTCAATGCCTCAGAATGCAATTATATCTCCAATACTGAATGTGCACAAATATTTATTGGAGGGATGCCTGGATTCAGCCCTCTTTTGAACTATGTCACCTGTGTGGGCTCCACCTCCCCTGTGTCATATTTTGTTGCCTCCCTCCCTACTTTGACAGCGTGCACGCTAAGCCACTTCAGTCATGTCCAATTCTTTGTGACCCAATGGACTCACCAGGCTCCTCTGTCCATGGGATTCTCCAGGCAAGAATACTGGAGTGGGTTGCCATGCCGTCCTCCAGGGATCTTTCTGGCCCAGGGATTGAGCTCACTCCTCCTGCGGCTCCTGACTTGAAGGTGGATTCTTTCTGGATAAGTCACTGAGGAAGCCCTAAAGTCCAGAGACCCACCCTTCACTTCGTGAATGAATCACACATTCACCTGTTGGCCTTGGGTTTTGCAGAGCGGCTCTCTGCTGCCCTCAAATGTTTTGGATCAGCTCTTTATGCAGCCAGTTGAGACAACCGCTTGTTCCCTGGAGTGTGGTTTCAATTCAGCAAGGACATCTTTGTTCTTGGACTCTGTATACCTCTCTTGGCAGGAAGGTGACTGTGTAGGATGGAAGAGAGGATGGGATCCCTCTGTGCCTGTTTCTGTACCCTAATCTTCAATCATTCTCCATCATGATGGCTAAGTCAACTAAATATTTTCATTGTCTCTTCTTCCTCTGATCTCCTTCTCTCTTCTTTCTTAAACCCTCTTCAAAGTATTTCTCCTTCTGGGTTGTTTTACATCTTTAAGTACAGTGGTTTATTTAACAGCTTCCCAGAACCCTAAGACTTTAACTGCTTGCTTGTGGTAAAACTTGCATGTGAAAACAGTCATGTTCAACAACAGGAACTTCCTTACATTTTGAATTTCATCCCTTTCTACAAAAATTAACAAGACTCTCAAAGCAGAGATGTAAAGTGGTTTCATGTAATTGAATCATGATTCAATTACTGAATCATCTTTAAAGTAATAAAAAATATTTATTGTGATCACATCTTCATTATTTCACTGATGAAACAGATACCACGGTTTAATCAGTGAATTATGAATGACTGATTTACCATGTTAAACCATTTTAAATAGCAGTGATTTATAGGTAACATGTATATTCTTTCCATGACTATTATTATAGCAATTAAAAAGCTTTTAGTTCCTGGTGAATAATGTGATTCTAAATATATAATGCACAGTGTTATATAATTATAACCTCTTTTCCTTTGGTAATTGGTGTCTAGGGTAATTGAACTCAGAATGAAATGTGTGGTATATGTAGTATATCACAATCAATACAGTTCAAGCATAAGCACATTTTTTAGGGAGAGAAGAAATGGGTGTTTTCTTCTAAGAGAATTCAAAAGATTTGGTTAAAAAGAAACATACCAATAATGTTTACATGTTTTTGAACCAGATAGCTTAAACTTTTAAACTAAAATAGCTACCTATTTACAGTTGTAAAGCTCTTTGTTTACACTGTCTGATAACAATGGACATACCTTGGACTCCTTCAGGACAAGATCACCATACACAGATGTGGAGCTGGGCCTTGTACAAGGGTGCCTGGCAAGGGGCCCGGTAGGAGTACATTTTGCACGCTAGGCAGGCTGCACCCTGACTCAGTGATGTGACTCCTGGAAGAAGCAGGCACCTCTTTCTAATTTGCAAAATACTCTGTATAGCTAGCCTGACGCTCTGTCTGTGCTTTGTCCTTTTGCCCTGCACAGAAACACATTGTCCTTCCATTAAACTATTTTCTGACTTACACTTTCTCACTAATCCCAAACCACTGTTTTCTTCAAAATTAATATTTTCCATTTTTGTCTTGAAAGAGCTCATGTGGCAGAAACAATATGGGGAAGATCTGCAAATTCCAGTCCATTGACGTTTCTGTAATAAATTCATCCTTGGCCATTTGGAATTAGATGAATTCAGAGACTATGAAAAAGCAATAAAAGCAAGAAGTCTCACGAAAGACAAACTTTATACTAGGGGTCCTGTCTCATAGATAAGAGTTAGCTCCTTTCTTTAGAATGCTGTGATAATGAGCCAGGTTTATGATTTAAAACCCACCATTAGCATAACACAGGCAGAAAAAAATCTCCTCCGCTGTCACGGACTGGAATTCTGTTGCTTCTAGTTTGTTCTTTGGTACAAGCTGGGATGAAGTCAGGTATACGACCAAATGGGAGTACATTTAGTAAATGTCAGTTCCATCATAGCTACAAAGTTCATCAGTCCTCATCAGTGGAAATATGTTCAGATGTATTTGTATTATGTGATGCGGACCATAGTCAATAGGACTAAAAGCCTATAATCATGTGGTTTTTCTGAAGAGCGTCAACAAGACTCTAAAATTTTGCTAAAAAAAAACAAACGAACTCCGATTCCACCAACCTGACTCCTCTGACTGGCAGTCTGGATATCACAGGAGTTAAATTTCATATACATGTTTATGTATGGCTGAGTCTCTCTGCTGTTCACCTGAAACTACAACATTGTTAATCGACTATACCCCAATACAAAATGCTTTTGGTATTATAAAAACAAATTTTTTTCACCTTCAAGTGGGAATACATTAAATTGAGAAGCCCCACCCAGCATCATGTGAGCTGCCAACCATGTATCACTGGGCAAGATGAATCACTTGATGGGAAACAGGAAATCACTAATAAAGGTTGTTTTTGTTAATTACACATGGAGTAAGAACCAGAAGGGGAGAGAGCAGGGTTTTATTTGAAGCCAGATTTGAGTATTACATTGAGGGCATAAATAGAAAACTTTACATTGTCGTTGACCTCATGAGCACTGAAATGGGCTAAGTACCCCCAGGAGCAGTCCTCCCCCTTCTCAGAATCATTGCTACTTACAGCAATTTTTATGTAGTTAATATTAGCACAAACCCTTTTCTCTGCTTGCCTGCTTCCTAGCAACCTGAAGCAGAGTATCTGCTTGCCAATCTGCTTTTGGTTAAAAAAATAAAAAAAAGAACAAAAAGCACCCACTGGATTTGCCAATAACCATGACGAGACACGGGATGTATTCAATAAACTCCGTGTTGATTTTGTGAGCCCAGCAAAGGATACATGTTGTCAACCGTCTGACCTTGCTGTGCTTTCCATCACAGGCCAGGGAAGATGTGATCCACATGCTGAAGACGGAGAAAACTAAGCCTGAGGTTCTGGAGGCTCATTACGGGTCTGCGGAACCAGAGAAAGTGCTCCGGGTCCTGCACCGAGACGCCATCCTGGCCCAGGAGAAGTCCATAGGAAAGATGTGTATGAGAAGCCCATCTCAGAGGTAAAAACTTACCCCGACAAGTCCCGAGCAGGGAGCCTCAAAGGGAGGTCTCCGCATCCTTCCATTTGACACACTTCAACGTTTCCTTTCAAAGGCACACATTTCTTTAAGATGCCCTATTCCCTGGTGGCTCAGATGGTAAAGAATCTGCCTGCAATGCAGGGTAACTGGGTTCAATTTCTAAGATCCCCTGCAGAAAGGAATGGCAACCCACTCCAGTATTCTTGCCTGGAGAATCCCATGGACAGGGGAGCCTGGTGGGTTATATAGTCCACGAGGTTACAAAGAGACAGACAGACTGAGTGACTAACACTCTCACTTTCAATCTAGAATTAAAGTATAATTTAATAATCCATGAATTATTGTGGATACAGTTCACTGATAAGAAGTGTAGAAGTATTTTCTTAAATGTACTTAAAGCCCCAAATATATTTCTCATGTGGTTATAATAGTTACCTGCTCTTCAGTTTTTTATTCTTTTATTTCTCTAACAGGTGATATGTGTAAAAATTTGAGGTGCTTATGGGTTTTAGCATTGCATTTTCAGATTATTATCAAACTGGTAGCCTAAAACTAAAACTAAATTGATTTTTATTATTGATATTTATGGTTATAAAGCCACTTGTTTTTATATCTTATAAAAGTCCTAGTCATAATTTAAATGGTCTCATGTGAGTGGCTAAAACATAAAAGTTGAAGCAAAATCCCAATGGAAGGTTTAGAGCAGGGAATCTAATAGGACAGTATTTAATCATTTTTATACAGGATTGTATTAGAAACTATTGCTGTTAATTACTCATAATAGTACACGTTAAAAATACTCTCACATCAAAGTTGGACTTTGATGCAGAATCAGGGAACAAGTTGATGGATCTAGCCAAACTGACCCTTTGGAATTCATGTAAGAAAATCACAGATGTGAAATTACTATTATAAATGAATAATGAACACAGAAAATATGAAGCAAGTTGTAATTTAACTTAAGCCTTTGCAGCAACTCAGTTTGAAAGATCTCAGAAAAATCTGTTTTAGAAAGTAGTCACAACAGATTGATGGCTCCACAATTTTATAATTTCTGCAACAAGAATGAACTGGAGCTCTGTTCTCATCTTTTCTTTAAACAATAAGAGATAATTATATGATAGGATGCGCTTCCCAGCTGGGGCTAGATGTAAAGAACCCTCCTGCCAATGCAGGAGACATAAGAGACGTGAGTTCGATCCCTGGGTCAGGAAGATCCCCTGGAGGAGGGCATGGCAACCCACTCCATATTCTTGCCTGGAGAATCCCATGGGCAGAGGAGCCTGGCAGGCTATCTAGTTCATAAGGTCACAGAGTCGGACACAGCCTGAAGCGACTTAGCACGCATACCTATTATGATAGGATAGAGTCAACTGGCTGGATCCAATTTCACATCTGAGATAATCCACAGAGATTAGCTGCCTGTGGCTTGGGCAGGTCACTTCGGCTCTTTAAGCTTTGGAGTTCTCTGTCACGTTCACGTCTCATAGACTTGCGAGGACTAAATGAAGCAATGACTGGAAAACTTTTAACATACTTTCTGTAACATACTAGCTACTCAACAAATATCAGTATTTGCTGGGAGCTGCTGCTGTTGCTAAGTCACTTCAGTCGTATCTGACTCTGTGCTGGGAGCTGAGGGTGATAATTGCTCACACTCTTTATCAGTTCCCAACTTGGAGGGGTGTGAGGGGTAAAAGACATAGGGGAAAGGATCAATTTTATATTGTCATTATAACCACCTGGATTGAAGAACTCGGCTTGGTTAAAGAGCATCACTTGGGCATCTTAATTCTTTTCTCCCAAGTTAGAGCTTGGAATGACCCCTAAGGGGTGAGGTAGGTCTTCAGAGCATGCGCACCCAGAGTCACTGCCTCCTGCCCACATGATGATGCTTCTTGGTTCCTTCCCCTCCAACAGTCTGAAGCATTGTTCTTCCCTGGGGAGGAGTGAATGATGAGGAAGAGGGAAAAACAGAAGCTACTTTTCCCAACATTGGCAAAAACGAGAGAAACAGGATGCTGCAAGGAGAAAAGATCCCTTCTGCCATTCACAGATTTTTGGTTTCTTAACCCTTTGGACTTTGTAATCAAGTTCTTACTACTCAGGAGCAAGGGAGTTGCTTCCAAGTTCATGATGCAAGAATCTCATACGTCACTGTTCCATTACCTCCTGGGACTATGAGCAGATAGTCTAGCTCTTGTTCCTAGAAGTCATGCTGCAGATGCGTGCATCTGTGTTAATTCAGTCCTGTCTGACTCTTTGTGAACCTATGGACTGTAAACCATCATGTTCCTCTGTCCATGGGATTCTCCAGGCAAGAATTTTGGAGAGGGCTGCCATGCCCTCCTCAAAGGGACCTTCCTGACCCAGGAATCGAACCCGTGTCTCTTATGTCTCCTGTATTAGTAGGTGGGTTCAAGCTAAAAACCACCGCTCATTCTACTTTTCATACCACATCAGGCCCAACTAGGCCATCCAACAGAACCCACTAAAGGCTAAGCAGTGAACCCAATATGGTAGACACCACCCCCCTGCCAGGTATCTGGGGAGAAATTAAACAGTGAATATTAAATCCCCAGAACTTCCTTGTACATTAAATTCTAAGATATCAAAATTCTTAATTCTTAAGCAAAATTTCAAAGAAATTAAGCTTTCGGTTTCTCTCTTTCCCAAATTCTTATTCTGCTTAGCCTTAGCCAGAGGGATTTTAATCTGAGGCATTTTCAAAGATGAATGAATACATCCTGAAGTCCTCTATTCTATTTATTCAAAGAGGCTAAAGATTGTTAGGACACATGCAGTTACCACAGTATCAATCTCACCTTCATAAATTATTAAAAATGCAAGAAAAGCCACAGCTCCAAGGTCAGTTTATCTCAAGGGGAATGATATTTCTTGACCTCAGGACTCAGCATAACGCAGACTCATGTTAGTCTTACCAAGACTGAAGCAGAGATTTGGGGGATGTCTGAGGAAAGGAGGGTGGATAGAGGAAATCTTTAGCTCCAACAGGATGCCAGTCAGCGTGGGGGCAACTGTCCCCATCAGACGGAGTCTGCCACCACCAAGAGCTTAATAACGGTGGGGCATGGCGCACCTTGGGTGCGGTGGAGGAATCTGTTCGCATGCACTATCCTTGCCCTCAGTGACACTTGAAACACATCTCTCTTTTTCAAAGTTTAGGGATGGTGACATCCTACATGCCCAGGCCTTCCCACCTGCATGTTTAAGACCTCTGAAATCATTTGCTTTTTTCATTCACAATGCCCAGAACTAGGCAACCCACCTCATACCAGTGGTTTTTCTTACTGCCCCCTTGTTTCAGGGGGCAGCACCCCTTCTCTCAGGTGACTTCCTGAAGCCTGCCTGTCTTGGTGCCGAGTGGGAACCATACCTTACCCAGGGGACCATTCCTCAGAACTGCCCTTCTCTCTCGTGTCTGAACTTTCTAATTCTTAAGTAATTTGTCCTACTCAAGGCAACGAAAGTGTTTCCTTTTGTCACAGCTTTTCTCCAGTAGGAAGGCTCAGCTGAGTTTCACTGTCATTGTTGTTTTCAACATTTTGACTAGTTTTTCGAATGGTCCCCCTCTCCTTCCATCACTGTTTCAGGGACTGTAGAGTTTTTTCCTTTTTCTGTTTTTTTGTCTCTACTTACCCTATGGTTTGAGGCTTCCCAGGTGGTGCTAGTGGTAAAGAATCCACCTGCCAAGGCAGGAGATTCAAGAGACGTGGGTTCAGTCCCTGGGTCAGGAAGATCCCCTGGCATAGAAGATGGCAACCCACCTCAGCATTCTTGTCTGGAAAATTCCGTGGACGGAGGAGAGTGGCAGGCTACAGTCAAAGGGGTTGCAAAAGAGTCAGACACAACTGAGCAACTGAGCGTGCATGCACGCACGTGCGCACATACACACACACACACACACACACACACCCTAGGCTTTCAGGCCCAGACATTTGTTTTCTGTATATTACCTTCCACATTGTGCATGGTGTGGTCACCCTCCAAGAGAGAAGCAAAACCAAGGAGTAATGAGTCTGCCAAGAGGAACCCTTGTTTAACACAAATCTTATCTACATTTACTTTCTTGAGTTGGATGATCTCTCCTAAGGAGTTTTTCCCTGTGCTTGGACACACCTGCTGCTGTCCTGCCCCACTCCCCTTTCACTTCTCTCATCTTTCCCTCAAAATCTACATCGTCAAGTTTCCTGTGCATGTTCACTCAGAGCCCATCTGCGAGAGCTGATACCCTGAGACTCTCCCCAAATTGTTTCAAATATCCTACCCTGATCTTCTCAAGTTTTAATTCATAAGTCTGTCTACATGTTCTGTAGCCAGTTTGAATAGCTGTTGCCGTCTGCAAGAGAGGAGCCCCGCGTGATCACACACACACACACACACACACACACACACACATCCTAGGCTTTCAGGCCCAGACATTTGTTTTCTGTATATTACCTTCCACATTGAGCATGGTGTGGTCACCCTCCAAGAGAGAAGCAAAACCAAGGAGTAATGAGTCTGCCAAGGGGAACCCTTGTTTAACACAAATCTTATCTACGTTTCCTTTCTTGAGTTGGATGATCTCTCTTAAGGAGTTTTTCCACAGCACACCTGCTTGGACACACCTGCTGCTGTCCTGCCCCACTCCCCTTTCACTCATCTTTCCCTCAGAATCTACATCTTCAAGTTTCCTGTGCATGTTCACTCAGAGCCCATCTGCGAGACTCTCCCCAAATTGTTTCAAAGATCCTACCCTGATCTTCTTAAGTTTTAATTCGTAAGTCTGTCTACATGTTCTGTAACCAGTTTGAATAGCTGTTGCCGTCTGCAAGAGAGGGGCCCCTCATGAAGAACCTCTGCGGTTTTACAGCGTGCTCCTCAAACGCTTCCTGGACCCTGACTCCATCCATTCTTCTTGGTGGAGGCAGGTGTCACGCTGCTCTGCTCTCTAGGCTCTCCAGCCTCTGCTTCCTCTGTCACCCATTGGGATTCAACAAAAACTAAAGCATCTCCTTTTCTATAGCCTTATCTTTCAGAGCATTTAGATCCATTTTCCTTCTGTGTAAATACACTTTGGTCTTTTAGGACCTCCCATTTCCTTTTAAGTAGATTTCTTGCTTCCTGAATTCCTTAATATTCTTCCCCTTAGCCCTATGTTGATAACAGACTAAAAATCAGTTCCTAAATCATGATTCTTTCATCTGAAACATATTGAAATTTCTCCCCATCTCAAGTCCCTGAACTTCTCCAACTTGATTCAGGTACACTCTTTTCTCAGTAAAGCTGGGCTTTTGGTGCTGTGATGATCTCATTCAATTTTCCTTCCACCTCCATCCAAGTGGAAGCCACATTTCCAAAGGAATTGGTGCCCGTTTCACTTTCACTATTCAGTAATAAGAACTCTTGTTCCTCTGTGGTTGAGCCACCCTTTGGAGCCTAAAAACCAAAAGCCATGGGACACAGTGTGCACAATTAATGAATCTACCGAGCTCACAGTTACGGGAGGCGGTCTTCAGAGTCTCAGGACAAGCCACACAGATACAGGAGGTTAGTCCACCTCAGCTCTGCCCTAGGCGCTCCGTGCCGTTCCAAACAAAATAACGAGTCACAGGGTCTGGCACGGCTGCTCTATCTCTACGCATGTCAGTTCTTACATCCAGAATTTAAAACTGAAAGCTACATCCTCACACACGAATGCTTTGTTGCCGAAGAGGAATTTACTGGCTTTGCAGTTTAAAATCTGGGTTTGCAGTTCTGGGTGGAAAATGCAGTGTGCACATCAGTGTCTCAGCATCCTTCCATAGGCATTCAGGGACAAAAAGACCATCTTCCTGATTGTGCAGTCAGTACTGAGGTCAAGCAGTGCTGATGCAGGTGAGGTGAACATGGCCCCTGACACCAGCCACTTAGGGGCCTAGCCCCAGCGTGGTAGCTGCTGAGAACAGAACAGCCAAGGCCCACAGGGACAGAACATATTTAAGCTAGGGCCGAGCGGTCCCACCTAGGCTGCCCCAGAGCAATTAATATCAGCATATGCTGTCTTTTCTCTAGATGCCCCGACAATGTGTCTCTCTCTGGATATTTCAGTCAACCATTTAGTTAACAACGCCCCCATCTTCTCCTCTTTTGAAAGGATGGAGGAATAACTGCAGGAGTCTGACATATGACTTGAAAGATTAACTTTAGTATTGACATAAATAGATAGATCACCACCACCAAGTTCCTGTTAGCTTCTCTCCTGAACTTTGGAGGGAGCAGTGAGGGAGAGTTTGGATCCTCAGAGCACAGAGTAGCATTTTATGTAGACAGGGTCAAAACTAAGAAATGAAAAGGCTGGACTTCCAATGCCCAGCTCCCTGCCCCAAATACAACCTTCAAATATGTTACCCTTCCTTCATTAGGGAGGAGTGGGTCAGAGTATCATGGACTTGCAGCACACCAGGCTTCCCTGTATTTCACTAACTCCTGGAATCTGCTCAAACTCATGTCTATCGAGTTGATGATGCCATCCAACCATCTCATCCTCTGTTGCCATTTTATCCTCCTTGCCCTCAATCTTTCCCAGCATCAGAGTCTTTTCCAGTAAGTCGGCTCTTCTCATCAAGTGTCCAAAGTATTGGAGTTTCAGCTTCACAAAGTCAGAAAGATCAAAAAGGGGAAAGAGTTGCTTCTTCTACATTTCTGATGTTCCAGCAATGCTTGACAAATTGTGGAGAGATGCAGAGTGCTTGGGGAGAATATTTGGTAATAGGAGCTGTCTCAGTGAGAAAGTCTCTTGTACAGACTGTCCCATCAATACTGCAGAAATTTATCAGAATGCATAAAAGTACAATTAGCCTCCCTGATGATCTTGGGCATGACAGGCCACCAGGTAGCCTGGGTTTCACCAGTCTGTTGGTCACCTGCTCTTAGGCAAGGGGGGTGGAGTTCTAATCAGTAGACACTGAGGATTATGGGGGTAATATCCCTTTTACTTTGGGCCCCACAAATGATTCATTCACAATGAAGGGATATATACAATTGTAGAGGGAACCTCAGATCCTCCTTATGACTGAAGGGCAAACATGGAACATCCAAGGAATAGCTCTGGAGCTGTTCCCAAATACAACCTTCAAATATGTTACCCTTCCTTCATTAAGGAGGAGTGGGTCAGAGTATCAAGAGACAAGTAGAAGCTATTCTTCCAAATAGCTTCAAAAGGAGGGAAGGCCTTACTTTACAACAAAGTTGTTGTTCAGCCACTTGGTGGTGTCTCTTTGTGACCCCATGGATTTGCAGCACACCAGGCTTCCCTGTATTTCACTAACTCCTGGAGTTTGCTCAGACTCATGTCTATCGAGTTGATGATGCCATCCAACCATCTCATCCTCTGTTGCCATTTTATCCTCCTTGCCCTCAATCTTTCCCAGCATCAGAGTCTTTTCCAGTAAGTCGGCTCTTCTCATCAAGTGTCCAAAGTATTGGAGTTTCAGCTTCACGAAGTCAGAAAGATCAAAAAGGGGAAAGAGTTGCTTCTTCTACATTTCTGATGTTCCAGCAATGCTTGACAAATTGTGGAGAGATGCAGAGTGCTTGGGGAGAATATTTGGTAATAGGAGCTGTCTCAGTGAGAAAGTCTCTTGTACAGACTGTCCCATCAATACTGCAGAAATTTATCAGAATGCATAAAAGTACAATTAGCCTCCCTGATGATCTTGGGCATGACAGGCCACCAGGTAGCCTGGGTTTCACCAGTCTGTTGGTCACCTGCTCTTAGGCAAGGGGGGTGGAGTTCTAATCAGTAGACACTGAGGATTATGGGGGTAATATCCCTTTTACTTTGGGCCCCACAAATGATTCATTCACAATTTAACACTGCAGAAATTTATCAGAATGCCTGAAAGTACAATTAGCCTCCCTGATGATCTCAGGCATGAAAGGCCACCAGGTAGCCTGGGTTTCACCACTCTGTTGGTCACCTGCTCTTAGGCAAGGGGGGTGGAGGTCTAATCAGTAGACACTGAGGATTATGGGGGTAATATCTCTTTTACTTTGGGCCCCACAAATGATTCATTCACAATGAAGGGATATATACAATTGTGGAGGGAACCTTAGATCCTCCTTATGACTGAAGGGCAAACATGGAACATCCAAGGAATAGCTCTGGAGCTGATCCCCACGGAGCTACTCCACTGAGTCTTACGGAGTTGGCTGTGGGATTAAGAATGGGTCCTAGGACTTCCCTGGTGATCCAGCGGTTAAGAATCCATCTGCCAGTGTAGGGGTCACAGGTTCGATCCCTGGTCCGGGAGGATACCACCTTCAGCAGGGCACCTAAGCCCGTGGGCCACAAGTACTGGGCCCATGCTCTAGAGCCCATGCCCGCCAACAAGAGAAACCACTAAAATGAGAAGCTCAAGCATCACAACTAGAGAGTAGCCCCTGCTTTCCACAATTAGGGAAAGCCTGCCCTCAGCAACAAAGATCCAGTACAGCTGAAAAAAAAAAAGAATGGATCCTAAATATGTCTGATTCAACCAGAGCAGTGATTCTCAACAGCGGGGCGGGGGGAACGGGGACTTTCCCTTCAGGTGACATCTGACAACGTTTGTGGATAGCTTTGTCACAACAGCAGGTTTTAGTACCAGCGTCTAGAGGTCACAGGCCAGGGATGCCGCTGAGCATCCTCCAATGCACAGGAAATAAGAATTTATTGGCCAGAAATGTCAGTAGTGCTGAGGGTTGTGAATTCCTGCACTAGGGTTTGGAGAGGAGAGCGGGATGGGGAACTATCAATACTGTAAGATTGGATCCTATTCAACAAACATTTACTGAACACTTATGTTGTCCCAAGCTCTGTGTTAAGCACTGGGAACTAAAAACATGATCAAGGCATGGTCCCTTAGAGATCTTATAGCCTGGCCAGAGACATAGGCACAAAAAGCCCTGTAATAGTATTTGATAAGATCTCTTAGTTTGAGATATGTGCTCTTCACAAATTCTCAGACTCTCCCTATATTTAGTATCTCTTAAAAGGAGAGGATTATGGGTCCTTCACATACTTTTCCTAGAAATTCACTTAACTACAGGCCTTAAAAAAAAAAAGGGTTGCAATGATGATAATTTCATTCTACCAGGGGAGGAATTTGGTAGATGTGCCTGCCGAGCTCTTTATTTTTGTGAGATTAGGTGAGGTGCTCTTCTCTTTATTTCTGAGTACAGGGCTTTGCGCTGTCTCATTGAAACAGTGAGTCTGTTTAGGAACCACACACAGGTTCATAGAAAAAAGATCAGAGGCCAGAAGTTACTACAGCCTTACCACCGCTAGTTCATGCAGTCAGCTGACCTAGAGAACATGATGAAATAGAGGGGAAAGCAGAGAACAGCAGACCCCATGCCTTCCCCTTCAAGTAATAAATCACTGTGCTTAGCTGCTCAATCATGTCCCACTCTTTGCGAACCCATGTTCTTACTATTTGGTTGTTATAAATTACTTAACTAGAATTACCTGCTTAACCTTCTCAGGGTTGCATATCTCTTAAAACTCAGTGTAAAACAAAACAAATTTTAAAATTCAGTGTGTGTGTGTTAGTTGCTTAGTCGTATCCAACTCTTTGCAACCCCATAGACGTCAAATATGTAGGCAGTTTTCGTAAAGCAGGGATTGCCACATTTGAAGCAGAAACTTCAGACAGAAACGCTTTGATACTATCCAGCTCTTTCAGCATCTTCTTTTTAGCTTATTCTTTCCCTTTTCCTTCCTTCAGCTGAATGGTAACATCTGTGAATTCCACAATCTTTGAACCAGTAACACTGAATCGTGATGCTTTGAGTTCCTAACTGTGTCCACGTCTGTGTTTAGGGCTTGCAAATAAGAGCCGTTTGTAAAGAGCTTCACCAGTCCCAGCTTTGCTGTGTCTGTTTAGTTACAAAAAGGAGATCTGATCTTCCCGTATTAGTTTATTTGTAGAAAAAGTTATTTTGATAACAGAGTAATTAAAAGCCTGAAACAGAATAGGTTTTTGTTAAAATTTTTGGAAGTTATTGGTTATGTTTACTCATTTTTGGACTTGGCACATCCCTTGAGGGAGGAGAAATGGATGAGGGAGCAATGGCTGAAGTAGTACGTGTAATACCCTCTTCTTATGGTGGTAAAACGTCAGCTTTCCAATGCAGAAGACACAGGGGATGCAGATTCCATCCCTAGGTGGGGAAGCTCCCTGGAGGAATAAACTGCAACCCACTCCAATCTTGCCTGGAATATCCCATGGACAGAGGAACCTGGTGCACACATGCGTGCCTGCACATACACACATACCTCCTGTACATACACACACACACCTCCCATGCATACACACACACACACACCTACCATATATACACACACACACCTCCCGTACATAAACACACACACACACACCTCCCATTTCTTTAAGCCTGTCTTCTGTTCCTAGAGACTCAAGTTTAGCAACTTCTTGTTTGGATAAATAGATGGTCTAATTTGATATTTTAGGGAAACCAACCAGAATAAACTGCACCTCCTCAACTTCTATGAACTTTCCAACCTCAAGCATAAGTAGTGAAAACAAGATTTTAATGTTGTTGTAAAATCACGTATATCTAGGTGTCTTGTATTGGACTGTGGTCAGCTAATAATAGCAACCTGTTTGATATTTCTTTTAAAGATCTGAAATCAGGTAATTTTAGAGAACAGTTGTGTGAATTATTTTCTGATCTGTTTGTAAACCATTTGGTCTAGAATCAGATATGTCTGCTTTTTTTCTGCAATTTCCCACCTAAGCTAAATGCCTGAGGTGAATTCACCTACAGTGGTTGATATAAATGAAGCATGTGGATGAGAGGCTGTACTTACCTAGCTGTTTCTTTTTCTTTATTTTCCTAATTTTTGTGTATTATAAGAATCATGGAAATAATAACAGTTGATGGAGACCTTTATAGTTCACAAAGTACTTTTATAGTCATTATACAATGAGCTTGTCCCAAGTGTATTTATTTTCTACCTTCATGTTGACCAGTTCGAGACTAACAATTCCAATTCCCACCCCTCCATTGGAGCTGTTTAACTTTACTGAGCAAGTGCACAATGATCGCTCGTGAGCAAAGTGTCGTGTGTGTGTGCTTGCTGTTGCTTCAGTCGGGTCCGACTCTGTGACCCTATGGACTGTAGCCCCCCAAGCTCCTCTGTCCATGGGATTCTTCAGGCAAGCATACTGGAGTGCGTGGCCATTTCCTCCTCCAAAAGTGCTGTGTAGAAGGGTCAAAAAATCAAAATTGCATTTAAAAATTATATACCTCAACCTGTTTTTCATAATAATACATTGATGAGCACTACTGGGATATATCACCAAAAGTACACGCTTATCCAACTACTCTATGGCTTTGAAATAGTATTTTTGACTCAACAGGTTATACTTCAGCGCTTTATGTATTTTCCTGTCAGTGGTCTTGTCCAGGCCGCCCCCTGACTGATTGCCAGCGCATATGCTGTGGGTCCACGCTCACCAGACACTCATTATGCTCAATTAGACACCCTCACTAGGAGGACTGAGATAACTCAAGGTGGCATTCTCTGCATGTCTCTGTGTTCTGAAGCAGCCACGGTGACTGGCTTTGCTGAATTCCTGGCGCAGTGAAGCCTTTAGGATTTTCTCAAAGGTCAGGCCCGGGAATCCTGCTGCCCTTTGGAAGCAGCCCTGCTAAATCTGCTTGGGGTTAAATCCTTCTTTGAAGTAAGCGATCATAATTAGATCTACTTATGGGAGCTGGCAGTTTGCTGACCTGGGGCTTGCTTTCCTGTGGGCACTGTCACCAGGGGCCTGTCCCCCGCAGGCCCTGGGCCGCGATGCAGGGAGGCCCCAGAGCCCCGATGCAGGGAGGCCCCAGCGCCCCAAGTGGCTGCCGCACCTGGGCTACTGCTGATGGAGAGCTGGCTTTTCCGAGCCTGAGTGGGGGTCCCGGCATAGTCTATTCCGAGTACTTCATTTGCTTTTTGGTTTTGTTCTTCCTTCCCTCTTTCTCCAGAAAAGTCTCTTTTGTGAGGGAAAAAAAGACAAGAGAGAAAGAGAGCCAAGAACTTTCCTTCAGAAACATTTCCCTTTGTTTTTCCTGTGAGCATGAGTCAGGGAAGGAAAAAAGTGAGACTTGAGATAAGCCCAGGTGGTTTGCTCCTTAGAATCACGCAGCTTCTACTGCCCGTGCGGCTCTGCAGGCTGCCTCCATCTGGACAGCTTTCTGATTAGGTGGTGGCCAGAGGAGGGGGTGCAAAGCCAGGGGACTCGCCAGACGTGCACTGCGTCTAGGCTCCATTGTCTGTGCTTGTCCTACACTTGAAACGCCCCTGATGCTGGGAAAGACTGGAGGCAGGAGAAGAAGGGAATGGCAGAGGATGAGACGGTTGGATGGCATCACCAACTCAATGAACATGAGTTTAAATGAATAAACTCTGGGAGTTGGTGATGGACAGGGAGGCCTGGTGTGCTGCAGTCCATGGGGTTGCCAAGAGTCTGACACGACTGAGCAACTGAACTGACTCTGTGTTTCTCACATCCTCTGGAAAATGATTAAAGATAATAAAAAGGGACCCAGGCAGATAGTGGAGAAGGCAGTGGCACCCCACTCCAGTACTCTTGCCTGGAAAATCCCATGGATGGAGGAGCCTGGTGGGCTGCAGTCCATGGGATCTCGAAGAGTCGGATACGACTGAGCAACTTCACTTTCACTTTTCACTTTCATGCATTGGAGAAGGAAATGGCAACCCACTCCAGTGTTCTTGCCTGGAGAACCCCAGGGATGGGGGAGCCTGGTGGGCTGCCGTTTATGGGGTCACACAGAGTCAGACATGACTGAAGTGACTTAGCAGCAGCAGCAGCAGCAGCAGCAGCAGGTAGATAGATCAGTAGCAATCAAGATTCAGAGAAACCCTTGGTTAAAAAAAAAAGCTTTGGCTTAACGAGCATTGCAAAAGACTTCTGAGGTCAGCCCTTCCAAGTCTCTCATTCTACAGGTTGAGTAGCTGAGGCCCAGGATAAATGACGTGGCTCAACTGAGACCACAGAGCAGGTCCCTGGGCCAGCACTGTTGTATGAACGAGTCCCTTGTGCAGAAGGGCTTGTTTTATGTTTTCTTTGTATGTGTAGGCTCCCCATCTCCAAGCTCTTATGTCCAAACTATGACACAGAATCTTATTAATAAAAGGCAGAATTATGGTTATCAGGAGGATATAAGCAGATACTTTAGGACCAGTGATGTCTTTAGACTGTCAAGATAGGAGACGCTTTGGAAGAGCATCTGTTGGAAGGAGCAGCCTGGGGACTTGTTTTGGAGCAGAGTTTGAGTAGCACACTCCACTTCTGGTGCATTCTGATGGGAGACTGATGCTGGTTGTAGCGGAGGTAAATAAAGCACCCTCCAAGCCACCCCATTGCTGTGGCCACTGACCGGGACCCTGAAAGTGGAAAAACTAAGGAAGCAGAAGTTATTTTTCACTTTTCAGAAGTTGTTAAATTCATCCTATATAAAAATTTCACAAATTAAGTGCCTAAGATGGCCAATATATTTCTCTGGGCTTCCTTTACTCTCAATCAAAAGACTGACCATCATCTACTACCATCATTTACTTCGTGTTTATTTTTACAAGTAGTTACAGTTATATTCCCAAGTTGGGAATAATTATATTCCCAAATCAAAAAGTGAAAATAGCATAAAAAATGCACTGGCTTAGCCAGCACTATTTACAATATACATGAAAGTATCCTTTGTTGCATTAAGATTAGATAAAGACCATTTTTAACTGTTATATTCTCTCTATTTTGAGTCAGCTAGACCTTAGAAGACATCATTCTGAGCACATGAGATCACCTTCAGAGTTTATAACTTTATTCTCTGTATGAACTGAAAGACTGGTAATTTTAATCATGCACTGCTCTAGGGCCGCATCAAGAATGTCAGAATACAGAGGATACAGTTACATCAAAAGTAGTTTGGAACTTACAGAAATATTTGAGGGGGATGTATGTACACGTGTTTGTATGTGTAAATTACGTGAGGAGGGCTGTCTAAATCTTTAACCAGAGTTATAAATTTGAAAGCTTTTGGATTCTATAGGCTCAACAGGGCCTACATAAATAATTACATCATCCTGTAGTACTGCAGCGAGCCTTCCAAGTATAGGTTTGATTTCTTTAAAAAAACTACATCTCAAGAGAAATCTCTTAACTAGCGCATGCAGGAGCAGGGGCCTGATAAAGGGGAAATTTTCAAGCCCTGTTTTGATGGTGTTCCTTTAGGCCTGGCAAGCGGGGACAGGCTACACCATTGCTCTCGCCTGTGTCCAGGAATGACCGGAGCAAGTTTGTGAAGTTGCTCTAGTGGCCTGGGATCCTGGGAGATATTCTTGGCCCACATTATAGAAGATGCACATCCGGTTCCGTGGCATATTTCCCTTAAGTTTCTCCGATTTAGCTGCCTTATCTCTGTCACAATAAAATGGACTTTTCTCCTTGGTAGCACTTTGTAGAAAAGTATCGCTGCTGATATGTAAGCCATCAAGTTTGATCACACAGACAGTAATGGATAGGTGGGAGGTATTGGCAGGAAACAGCAGAGCCTTGTTGTCTGTGCTTAGCCCAAGGCTTTATGCCGCTCACTAGTGAGTTAGATGTCATTGACACCCCTGATACATTGGACACACACACACGTCTTGTTTAATTCTTATAAAACTGTATGAAGGGACTTCCCTGGTGGTCCTGTAGTGAAAAAAAAAAAAAATCTGCCTGCAATGTGGTTTCAATCCCTGGTCCAGAAAGATTCTACATGTTACAGATCACCTAAGCCTCTGCACTGCAACTATTCCTGCGCCCCTGCACTAGAACCCAGGCTCCACAACAAGGAAGCCACTGAAGGGAGAAGCCCCTGCCCACAGCCGGGAGCAGCCCCCGCTCTGAAACTAGAGAGCGCTGGCATACAACAAAGAGGACCCGGTGCAGCCAAATTAACGAATTAAAACTAGATAAATAAGTCTTTTAAAACTGTAGGAAGTGTAGTGACTATCCCTAGAAGATGGGAAAGCAGACTAAATTCCTTCCACCAAGGTCACTTGCCAACAGTTAATTGGAAGAATCAATGTTTGAGCTGAATTTCTTACAGTAAAAACTGACAACAACAACAAAAAACCTTTTCCACTTCCAAGTTCTTATCTTCTGATTGAAATGAACTCTTCATTTCTCCAACGTCTGGAGGAAGGAAAGATGACTTAAAATGTTGATTCCTTGGATGGCACATCCATTCTGTCTGTGGGTTTGGGATTCAGATTCACAGACTTTAACTTGTCAAGAGATATGCCACCTACTATCAATATCCTACTGACTAAGAAAATTACTTAGAAGCTGTAAATAAAGAAGAAAAGAGAGGAATTAGAATTCAGAGACTCAATCACAGTTTGACAGTTGACCTTCTGAAAGAACGCCAGGACCAAACTCCACCTCCCAATTCCTCTTACCCTTGTGATACTCAAATCCTACTGGAAAATGCGATTGAAATGATGGAGGTTGAAGTGATTTAGACTTCTCACAGCTAGGGCATTTGTGTTGAGGGGTAGATGGCAACTGTGTAAAGGAAGTGATATTGTGTCTTACCTAAAGGGACCAGGCAATCAATGACTCTGATAACCTCCCAAAGTTGCAAGATGGAAAAGGAGTTGGTCCTCTCATTAACCTATCTGCTCTTAGCACTGTGGAACGAGGAGCCTGCTACTCATCCTGAACTGGGCACTCCATTGATGAAATGTGAATAAGCCCACTAAAAATGCCCTTGAGGTTCATTTCACCAGATCCCAGCTATACAAAAATGCCAAGCCTTCACTGGATGCGATTGTTTTCCAAGCCTTATAGAGTTCTCGTTCTCATTTAATTAACAGCCTCTGATCTAAGATTCTTCAGTTTTAGTAATAAAACTTTGAACAGATATGCCAGGGAAGATTGATTATCTGATCAACATAATTTTCTAACTAATCAAAGGTTATGATATGAATTAATTTACTTTTTCTGTTTGGAAAATATTTCTCAAATATATATATATATATTTTTATGAAAATGTTGAACATACCACAAGATCCAATTAAGTCGTATTTGCTGATTCAGGATCTTCTAGTGATGCACCCTGAGTAATTCTGTATGTTACATCCTTAGGGCCTATTAGATTAGATTCAAATCTAAATGTCAATTATGGCTCCATTTTACTGTGGATAGGATGGTAGAAGATGTTTTCCAGATATGAGGGTTTAACCTGGCTAACCAAGAATTTTAGTTAATTAGATTCAGCATATTTGAACTTTTACAACAATAACAGCAACAGAACTTGACCCAAGAGGGACTCTGATACTAACCAAAAGGGCAGGATAATAACTGAAGAAAATTGGCCATGAGAAAGGAAACTCATTGAAAGGGAGGGCTTGAGAGACAACAGGCAAGAAACATATTTTACTGCCTAAGATTTTAGCATGTAAGAATCCATCAGTCCTGTTATTTGATACACTTTATTAAAGGAAAGTCCTAGGAAAAGTGAGAATAGAGACTGTATCTGTAGTTTGAATGTGAGAGATAAAGGGTGGCCAGCTCATCAGAGTCTCTCTGGACCAGAATCAATCACCAAATTGTTCTCTTTTGATTTCAGGAAGTTGCCAGACAGTTCTGGAAACTCTAAATACCTGAGTCACTGAAGGGGCCTCTTCTGAGAGAAACAGAGGCAGCTTCTTTCACAGAACTTTCCTTCCTTCTGTTGAATGACTCTGCCAATGCTGGTCACACCCAGTTAGCCCGGAAGTGGACAGCTGTCTGGACAGAAATCACAGAGGTCACACACTCAGATGCCTTAGGTGCCAGGGAAATAGCTGAAGGGCCCAGGTCCAGCTGTTTAGCACACACTGCATACATGGAGGGTTTCCCGGGATGCAGAGAGCCAGCTCTGACTACCGGGAGAAGTCACCATCCAGCTCAGTCCCGCTGACCCTGGCTCAGTCCCGCTGACCCTGGCTCAGGGTGTCCAATTCAGATTTTTCAGGAAACGGAAGACTCTCATTCGAGTAAAATTCTGAGTCACTGTTCACTCGAATTTATAAAACAATGTGCAGTGAACAAAACTCACCTGTTGGCTGTTGAGTCTCTAATGCAGCTGGTTTGACCCTTGATGACCTAGACATGAGGGAGGCTAGGGCCTCAGAGGAAGCGTGGCAGGAGAATCCTGCTGAATGTGTTCACTGTTGATGGTGGTGAACTAGCTCATTGAGACACTCCGTTGGAGCATATGAAACAGAAAGAAATAAAGACAACAGAAGCCACGGAAAAACTCAGCAGAGACAGAAATTCGAACAATCAGAAATACCTCCCTCATAGGACTGGGCTTCAGTAGACACCTCTCTCTGACCAGGTGCCAAGCACTGGGTCACAAGTGAGTGGTCTCAGGTTACTGCCGCTGCAGGTGTATGCTCCACAGGTGCACAATCTTCCACTTCTCCCAGGGCCTGAGTGGCTGTGGAGACAGGTTTCTGCATTAAATCATTCTGGGGTATTCTTTCCCAGAATTCCCTGGGTGACTCTGTCCCTTACTACTTCAAAGACTGTCATTCAATTTTAATATTGTTACAGCTTTTCATTTGCCAATCCTATTATAAGAATTTACTGCAGTGTGATAATAATTGGATTTTTTAACCTAATTTCTTCTGTCACCCTGTGACCTGGTCCTCATTTGAGCAGCCAGCCAAGAGAAATTATCACCTCTAGGGAAAGAGGCCACAGCTGGAGGAGGGAAGTCAATAGCTTGCCTCCCGGATTCCAGAAGCAAGTACATAGGTGTAGCTTGAGACAGAATATATAATCAAGTTGATTCAATTTTTGTCATTCCTCCTTTCCTGTTTAGATAAGCTGCTTCTCTTAAGAGAAGAGCAAGACAGCAAGAGAAGTCAGTGTCACAGGAAAAAACAATGCGAAAGAAGAGGCTCTGTTCTGAGTTTACTTGGGGTGTAGGGTTGGGGGTGGAAAAGTGGAGAGAAATATAAACCCCAGATATGTGGGCGTGAAGAATTTGAGAATGGAGCATCACTAGGTAGAGTCCAAGAGTGTCTCAGTCTGCTTGGGCTGTGTGGCTTAAACAGTAGAAGTTTATTTTCTCACAGTTGTGGATGCTGAAGGTTCAAGATTGGGGTGTGAGAATTGCCAGGGTCTGGTGAGGCCTCGCTTCCTGACCTGCAGACGTCCACCTTCTCGCTATGTTCTCACATAGTCTTTTCTCTTCGTGTGGACGTGGACAGAGGTCTTATCAGGGGCCTCCAGTTCTATTGGATTAGTACCCTACCCTTACGACTTCATTTAACCTTTATTACCTCCATAAAGCTGTATCTCCAAACACAGTAACACTGGAGGTATGCCTTCAATATATGAATTTCAGGGGGCAAATAGCAAAGGGCATGGCAAAACTTGTAGTTCTCCAAAAACTCAAGAGAAAAAGAATAAAACTTGGTATTTGATGAGTCATCAGAGCCTGGTATAGCTTCAGTATCCTGCCACCCTAAAGGGATATCCAGATTTTTTTCCCCTGCGTCCCCGAAAGGCCATGAGGATAGCTGATTCAGGGCCGGATGTGAGAATAGAACTGAGACCCATTTGGATCGGCAGTTTGAGCAGGAGGACAACTGAGGCCAGAGACCACAGTGTGCATCTCAGAGAACACCAGCATGGAAGGATGATGCCTCCGTGACCTCTCTCTCATCCCCGATGGCCCCAGAACCCAGCCCCAGCTCCAGAAATGGAGTACTGAAGGGGACACTGAGGGGTCTTTAGATTTGCAAAGGAAAACCTCTGAGTTTACCCAGAATTAACTAAAATAAAGTAGGATGGGGCAGAGGCTGTGGTGGTGGCAGCAGCTGGCCAGTGTAAGATGGCAGCAGGCGAGGCAGCTGGGCCTGGGAAGCAGGAGCAGCCGCTGGCAGGAGGGGGCCCGAGGCAGGAAGCCAGATGCTGGGCCTCGGCGACTCATGTGCTTGTGTCTGCTCCAGCCAGACACCCCGCCTTGACCTACCCATCCTTCAGTGAATCCACAGACATGATTTCTCAGGGGCTCAGCCTGGTCCTGCTTTGGAGATAAAGGAGGAAAAAACTGCTGTTTTACTTGAAAAAAAAAAAGATGAATGGGAGCTCATAATAGAAATAAAGAGATACAGAAATATGAAGATGATCGCATTTCTTGCACACATGAGTTCGAGGCCTGCAGTTAGCACACGGTTCATTAGTAATAATCCCTCTGTGTGCCTGTGTACTAAGGAGAAAAAAGTAGTATTGTGGCTGGTTCCCAGATGGCGCTAAGTGGTAAAGAACCCACCTGCCAATACAGGAGACATAAGAGACTCGGGTTCCATCCCTGGGTTGGGAAGGTCCCCTGGGGGAGGACATGGCAACCCACTCCAGTATTGCGGCCTGGAGAATCCCATGTACAGAGGAGCCTGGTTGCTACAGTCCATGGGGTTGCAGAGCTGGACACAACTGAAAGAACTTAATCTGCACACACGTGGCTGGTTCCAGAGAACTGGGGGTCTCCCAGGTGCTCAGTGATAAGGAATCTGCTGCCAAAAGGAGATGCTGGTCGACCCCTGGGTTGGGAAGATCCCCCAGAGGAGGAAATGGCAACCTACTCCAGTATTCATGCCTGGAAAATTCCATGGATGGAGGAACCTGGCAGACTACAGTCCACAGGGTTGCATAGGAGTCGGATAGGACTGAGTGTGCAGCACACACGCACCAGAGCACTGAGGGTGTGCTTAGGGATGTTTTGAGACATTAAGAGGATCATCTGAGCTAAGTTTAACTTCTTCAGTCACAGTTAGCTTCTTGCCTGGGTTACGTGGTACTAGAACCCCTCCACATCTGCCACCTAGGGACAAGTTGTTTTCTCAAGTCGCCTGCTTTACTTTGGGAGCCAGAGAGCCCTGGATTCAAATTCTGACTGCCACTTACTAGACCAGTCAGATAACTCTTGGACAGCATCTAACCTCTCTGATTCTTTGTCTATAGAATGGGGATGATCTATCTCATAAAGTTGTTTATGGTCATGAGACAATGAATACGAAGCCCTTTCCACAAGGCATAGGGTATAATGCCTAAAAGTGGTCATTTCTTCTGCTCACAAACTCACTCAAACACACTTAGTGTATTAAACACACTCAGAAGGAAACTGTGACAGTTCCATTAAATCACAATTTACATTTTCTCAAACGAAGACATTTTAAAAAGACATTTTGAGAACAATGCAAAATAGTAGAAAAGTAAACTCCACTGTTATATCATGGGGTTGCTGTTTTGTATTTAGTTTATAGGAAAACTGAAAAGCTACTACCAAGAGAGAATTCAATAAGATGAAGCAGTGGGACTTCCCTGGCAGTCCAGTGGTTAAGAATACACCTTCCAATGCAGGGGGCATGAGTTCAGTCCCTGGTCAGGGAACCAAGATCCCACAGACCCCGGGATAACTAAGACCTGTGCAATGCGACCAAAGAGCCCTCATGCTGCGCCTGGAGGAGCCAGCTCAAGACAGCTACCAAGCCTGTGTGCTCTAAAGCCATGCTCCACAACAAGAGAACACTCACCACAGCTAGAGAAGGCCCAAACACAGCAGCTAGAAAAAGCCCACACACAGCAACAAAGCCCAGTACAGCCAAATAAACAAACAAAACTTGAGAGGAAAAAAAAGATGAGCTGGCAAAGCATAAAGATACATATTGTCAATATTCAACTATCAAGCTTTCATATTTCCAAAGGACAAAATAGTATGAACTATATTAAATATTAACTATTTAAGCATAAACTTAAGAATGTGAAAGAGCTTCATAAAGAAAAAGTTTTAGTGCTACCTGCTGCTGCTGCTAAGTCGCTTCAGTTGTGTCCGATTCTGTGCGACCCCAGAGACGGCAGCCCACCAGGCTCCCCCGTCCCTGAGATTCTCCAGGCAAGAACACTGGAGTGGGTTGCCATTTCCTTCTGCAATGCATAAAAGTGAAAGTGAAGTCGCTCCGTTGTGTCCAACTCTTTGTGACCCCATGGACTGCAGCCCATCAGGCTCCCCCGTCCTGGGATTTTCCAGGCAAAAGTACTGGAGTGGGGTGCCATCGCCTTCTTCATTAGTGCTACCTAGACATATGAAAAATATTGAGACCAACGGAAAGGCTTATCATTCTAGGACTGGAGAAATAACGTTGCAAAGCTATCATTTCCATATACTAATCCACAGACTTAACTGCGGTCCTAATAAAAATACCATTGTTTTTTTTTTAAACATGAGAACTAATGAAGTTATTCTAAAGTTCATATAAAAAAAATACACAAGCAAGAATAGTCAAATATTGAAAACAAAAAAAGAGAAGAAAAGTTTCCAGGAAAAAAGTTGCCAGAAAAAAAAAATCCCATATTAAAACCACAGTAAGGAAATAGTGTGGCATTGGTACATGAATGGACAGATCAATGGAGCTGATGTATTTCAGGAAATAGATTATATTACATATAAAGATTTAATATATGTTAAAGATAGCATTACAAATCAGTTTGGAAAAAACTAATCTCTTATTAATGGGTCTCAGTAATGGGTTTCTTGCTGCTGCTGCTGCTAAATCGCTTCAGTGGTTTCCTACTCTGTGCGACCCCATAGACGGCAGCCCAACAGGCTCCCCCGTCCCTGGGATTCTCCAGGCAAGAACACTGGAGTGGGTTGCCATTTCCTTCTCCAAGGCATGAAAGTGAAAAGTGAAAGTGAAGTCGCTAGGTTGTGTCCGACTCTTCGCGACCCCATGGACTGCAGCCCACCAGGCTCCTTCGTCCATGGGATTTTCCAGGCAAGAGTACTAGAGTGGGTTGCCATTGCCTTCTCCAATGAGTCTCTTGAAAGTGAAAGTGAAAGTGAAATCGCTCAGTCGTGTCCGACTCTGCAACTCCATGGACGTAGCCTACCGGGCTTCTGCATCCATGGGATTCTCCAGGAAAGAATACTGGAGTGGGTTACCATTTCCTTCTCCAGGGGATCTTCCCGACCCAGGGATCGAACCCAGGTCTCCCGCACTGGAGGGAGCCGCTTTAACCTCTGAGCCACCAGGGAAGCCCCGATGGGTCTCTTGGTAATAGCTAATCACTAATTACTAAATTATAGTAATTCTAATGTATAGGATAGGTGACTTATTTGTAAACATGAGGATACTTGCCCATATTGTAGCCAAGGTTATTTTTTTCTGTCCTGACTTGGTTTCTACCATTTCAGGAGAACCATCAATTTAACAGCTGTGGTTCATCTCAAGGGAAGATTTAGCATTCACTTTTAAAGTTTCCAAAGAATAGATAAATCCCATGTAATAAAAAAATATATTTGAAGAATAGAATAAAATATATAGCAGGAAAATGATTTTCTTAAAAAAAAAGCAGTATTTTGATTTTCAGCCACATAAAATTTTATGAGAAGTAAAATATGTGGTAACTGTAGGTATCTTTTGGAAGAAAAACGACTACAGTAACTTTGTGGAGGTCATAAATTTACAGCTATATTTCTATAACTTTGTATATTTAAAAAATTAATACATTAAAAAGAAATGATAGCACATTTTTTTTAGTGAAAAGAATAAAAGCTTAAGCCCAGTTTAGACTGACTTACTAGAATAATTTGGGGAATAATTATTTTCTTTCCCCAACAGCTGCATAGAGCAATGAGAAAAAAAATAAAGCTAATCTAAAGAGTTATACCTAGTTATCGAACTGAGGGATTTAAATGCATGTATTTTTCAGAGAAGTTATTATGGGTTATTAAATGGAGTCTGGATACAAATTCACTTATTTTGAAAGTTAATGCAGATTTAGCTTATAATTTTGGGGTTAAAAAGTTGATTGTAAGTGGTACAGTATATGTATGAAAATAAAAGCTCATGCCTATCTTCACAGTTAATCTGAAAGCTCTCAGGAACTATAGCAAATGGGAAACTTTAAGAAACAGAATGGAACTTTAATTGGCAGATTTTCAATCAATAACTATAGCCTCAGAGTCCCAAGTGGCAAATACAGTGAATAATTTCTAAGGTAGTGACAGATTAAAAAAAAATTATTTCTGATCTATCAATACACTGAGACTGTCCATTGTAATTTAGGCAGTTGTAATACTAGGTAATTGATCGATTCTGACAGGCATTCTGTAAGTGAAAAAATACAAAATAAAAATCGACAGATTCTTTTTAGCTAATTGAAGGATTAGTGAGATGTGTAAGTTCCAGAGAAAACACCTGAATCAAGGTTGCAGAAACAACTGGGTTAAAAGTGAACATTTCCAACAACTGATTGGCTGATTTTGGTCCCCAAATTCCAAGTTCGTTGGATTGAGTTTTTAATTGAGCTAATGGTTTATTTCAGCATCATGGACAAAATAAAGTACTGAAAAGTAATAAGTAAGATTATTCTGGAATGAAAAGCATTGGGAATATTGCCCTAAATGGGCAGCCATAATAAATACCAGACAAAAGTGGTATGTGTTGGTTTGTTTTTTTTTTTTTTCACAAATTCATACTCCAGGAAAGAGTTAAGAAAGTACTGGGAAAACGTGCTGTTTCTTCACACCGATGATGAATAACTATTAATTTTTTTTCCAGGATGGAGGAAGGTACTCAGATTAGCATTACAAATCCTGGATTTCAAAAAGGGAGTTGGAATTTGGGAAGGTGTGTTTTCAGTGTTTGGGGGTTGCTCCTTTCTGGCTCCTTGACTAAGTGTACATTCTTTTCCCAAGAATGCTTGTGTTTGGAAAGTACTTCATGGTGATGAAAAGTTTAAACAGAAAAGATTAATCAAAACCTTGGTCTTTCATGCTCAATGTGTAACATATTCAGTTCTTGGATGTGAATTCTTAGCTAAGAAACTATTCAAATAATAGTTAGGGGCTGAATGTGAGCTTCAACTGCTCTTAACTCATTCCTCTTAAGTTCAGAAGTACTGTGCCTAAAAGGATTGGCGTTACATTTTCTGTGTAGCTCTCAATTAGCCTACAGGAGTTCACTGAGAATTAGTTATTTATTTCATTCTGAAATGCTTAAGGATGTAATTGTGTCTGACCTGAAATGTGAAGGAAACTTGAAGAGGTGACCTCTGACTGCTCCACACCAAATGGGCTATTAGAAAAGGGGAATGCTCTGGTTTACGTGTTGTTCAGTCACTAAGTTATGTCTGACTCTTTGCAATGTCCTTCACTGTCTCCCTGAGTTTGCTCAAATTCATGTCCATTAGTTGGTAATGCTATCTAATCATCTCATCCTCTGTTGCCCTCTTCTCCATTTGCCTTCAATCTTTCTGAGCATTAGGGTCTTTTCTAATGAGTCAGCTCTTTGCATCAGGTGGCTAAAATATTGGAGCTTTAGCTTCAACATCAGTCCTTCCAATGAATATTCAGGTTGAATGTCACCAAATCCTGCAGTATTCTAATGATGCAAATGTTCTAACTTTGCCTGCTTGTTTATAACCATCATTCTTCCCTCTAGTACTCTGTGATTTTCTCAGCTCTCCGATACTCACAGATTTGTCTGACTTCTGTAATCTGCAATATTTGAGAAGTCTTGGACTATATTTCTCCCAAAGAAGGAGATAATTGTGTACAAAACTACTGCCTGGATTTAGTACACCCTGACCAAAACTCCAGAGAGAGATATTGGAAGACAGTCCTGCCCGAACTACGGAATGCAAGTACAGTGCTTTTAGCACGTCCTGTCCTGTGACTTTCTTCTCCAGCCTGCCACTCCAACCCCCCAGGACATCCACTTCTAAGAGTTCCAGAACACAACCCCCTCTGCTGCAAAATGTGTCTCTTGTGATGAAAGCACAATGAATTGGCAGGCCCAGCGATCACCCACACACTGAGAAAATTCCAGCTTGTTGTATGCTAAACTAGATCTTTTTCAGAAATGTTCAGGAAGCATGTTCTCTCAGCTCCTGTTCACTTGTGTTTCTGACCAAGAAGTTATAGATTGGAGGTTCCAATAAACTTCTCCTTGGGTTCTATTAATTTGCACAGAATTCAAAGAAACATTTTATTAATACTTATTAGTGAAAGTGTTAGTCACAGAGCCATGTCCGATTCTTTTTGACCCTGTGGACTGTAGCCCACCAGGCTCTTCTATCTGTGGAATTCTCGGTAAGAATTCTAGAGTGGGATAGCTGCTCCCTTCTCCAGGGGATCTTCCCTACCCAGGGACTGAACTCAGGTCTCCTGCATTGCAGGCAGATTCAACCCTCTCCAGGTGTGCCACTCTTTCCAAATCACCACGTGTTCACCGAAACAGATGCTTCAGCCTTTCGGGTTTCTATGGTGGCTTCGTTACATCTGCATGACTGGCTACATCTTTAGCCAGCAGCAATTGAACTCAATCTCCATTCCCCTTTCCCCTCCCTCAGGGGTCCATTATTTTACCGACAAAGTTCCATCTAGTCAAAGCTATGGTTTGTCCAGTAGTCATGTATGGATGTGAGAGCTGGACCATAAAGAAAGCTGAGCACCAAAGAATTGATGCTTTTGAATGGTGGTGTTGGCAAAGACTCTTGAGAGTTCCTTGGATCGCAAGGAGATCAAACCAGTCTGTCCTGAAGGAAACCAGTCCTGAATATTCATTGGAAGGACTAAGATGAAGCTGAAGCTCCAATACTTTGGCAATCTCACTCAAAGAGCCGACTCATTAGAAGACCCTGACGCTGGAAATCATTGAAAGCAGGAGAGAGGGTTCACAGAGGATGAGATGGTTGGATGGCATCACTGACTGGATGGACCTGAGTTTGAGCAAGCTCCTGGAATTGGTGATGGACAAGGAAGCCTGGCATGCTGCAGTCCATGGGATCGCAAAGTATCAGTGAGTAACTGAACTGAACTGAAGGGTCCCAGGGGAGGGACTGAAAATCCTAACCCTCTAATCATGGAGTTGGTTCCCTGACAACCAGTCCTAATCCTTAGGTTACCTAAGGCTTTCCAAAAGATACCTCATTAACGTAACAAAAGACACCTTTAGGAAATTCTAAAGGTTTTAGGAGTTCTGTGCCAGAATCAGGATGAAGACCAAATATATTTATATATTTCTTGTCTGTCCTATTTGCACCACATCTCCCGTGCCTAATACAATTCCTGGTTCTTGGTGGGCAGCCAACTCAGAATGAGTGAATATGATAATCAATGGGGAAACACAGATCAAAATCACAGTGTGATATTTTCTCATACCTGTTAGATTTGCTACAATCAAAAAGACAAGAGATAATTGTTGGCAGAGATATAGAAAAAAGGAATCCCTGTTGGTGGGAATGTAAATTGCTTTACCCTCTATGGATATGGCAACCCACTCCAGTGTTCTTGCCTGAAGAATTCCATGGACAGAGAAGCCTGACGGGCTACAGTCTCTGGGGTTGCTAAGAGTCAGACATGACTGAATAACTAAGACTTTCACTTTCATACTAAAGAAAATAGTAGTATTGTCCTGTTGTTGTAGATGTTTAATTTGATCCAGATCCTCCCATTGTAAGCCCATTGTAGTGCTGAAATAGCTATGTAGCTGCACAAATGATTATAGATACTCTTAAGGTGAATAGAATTCCATCACTGTTTAAATTGTTGGAGTGACGTTTAACTCCTCTTCCAAACCTAGATTCTTAGGACAATCTATTATGTCATTTATCAGATTTCTTCTAGTTTCTGTGTGCTGATGTATGCAGTAGCACTCCTTCTTCCTTTTCCCTTGATTTATTTTGCCAGACATTTGTTGTATTTATTAGTCTTTAAAAATAGCAAGATTTCTTATTACTCACCTTTATAGTTATTTTTTCTATTTATTTAATTTCTGATATTTTCTATATTGTTTCATCCCGTATTTCTCAGTTTTTTACTGTAATTTCTTGAGCTTAACCTCAGGTTTTAAATTTTCAATGTTTTTCCTTTTATGTAAAAATTCTTTAAAAATTTTGTACATTGTCCCCTATACACACACACACACACACAGTTTTACAGTAATACATAAATGTAGTCATAAACCTGTTTTTCCTTAGTGTGACGTTTCCCCCCACATCCTTAATCTTTTTATCTTCTTGCTCTCCCTGTGTACTTATATTAATAAACTATGATGGAGTTTTCCATATTTCTATTGGTATCCATATAGTTCTGAGTTGTTGTTGTTTAGTCTCTCAATCATGTCTGACTCTTTGGGGACCCCAAGGACTGTAACTCACCAGGTCCCTTTGTCCATGGGATTTCCCAGGCAAGAATACTGGAGTGGGTTGCCATTTTCTTCTCCAGGAGATCTTCCTGACCCAGGATGGAACCTACGTCTCCTGCACTGGCAGGCAGATTCTTTACCACTGAACTATCTGGAAAGCCCATAAGACTCTATATAGATATTTTGGCCACCCATTCCAGGATGCATGCTGGGGAAATCCCATGGATAGAGGAGCCTGGCAGGCTGCAGTCCACAGGATAGCAAAGAGTCAGATGTGGCTGACTGACTGAGCACAGATAATACACACACATACCAAATGTTTGATATATTGTTCAGCTTACACAGACGGAACCATAGTACATGATCTTTCAGGCATCTTCCTTTTCTCACCCAACAGCTCCTTTTAGAAATGTTTCCAAGTCCTCAGAGAGTTTTAATTAATTTTCTATAAATGGACTACATACTATTCCATGTGAATGTTCCATAGTTTATACTCAATCTTTTATCTATTAATGGGTATTCACTTGATTTCCAGTGCATTCTACTTAGAAAAATACTGAAATAAACACCCCAGAATTCATGCCTGTATGTATTTATTCTTTCATTTCCATAGGCATATACTCTGAGTTGAAATGGTTCATTGAAGGGGATATGTATTATTAATTTTAATAGATGTTGGAATATTTGCTATCTACAAATGCGGTGGCCTTCACATTTCCACCAGCAGTATGTGAAAGCACTTCTAAGTGTATCCCCCTTGGCAACACTATATTAATTTGATTTTAGGAGCTTTGTAGTATAGCTTGATACTTAGTGTTCTTTTTTTGTGACTATTCCTGGGCATTTATTCTTTCATAAGGTATTGAAATGTATATATGGATGGCAAACTTATTAATGTAATAGAATGGAGAATCCAGACATTGATCCCAACATATCTGTGATAAAGAAAGATGATTTAAAATATTTTGGGTTTGCTTATATACCTTGAAGAAAATTTAAAAAATAGATTACCCTAACAGATGGTCTTAGTTTCCCCTGGCTGTCATAACAAAATATCATGGACTGGTGGCTTAAACAACAGAAACATATTTTCTCACAGTTCTGGAGGCTGCAAAGTCCAATGTCAAGTTCTTGGTAGTGTTCGGTTTCTGGTGGGGATTTTCTTTCTGACTTGAAGACACTATGTCCTTTCTCACTATGTCCTCACATGATGAAGAGAGGGTGATCCGTCTCTCATGTCTAGTCTTACAAAGGTATTACTTCTATAGTGTCAAGAGTTCCACCCTAATGACCTCATCTAACCTCATTTTAGGCCATATATTCAAATATTGTTATTAGGGGTTAGGGCTTCAATGTATAAATTTTGAGTGGACAGAACTCAACCATAGAACACACGATGTACAAAAAATTCTATATAGATTGAAATATATATGTAAGGAAAATGAATAAATATCTTACAATGTATCCAGGGAATAACATGTACAATCTGGGACCTTGAGAACTGGTTAACCATAGTTAGAGGCCCAGAAGCTTTAAAAGCAGAATATTTGTCTATATAAAAAAAAAACTTTAACTCTGTATGAAGAAAGATGCCATAAACAAAAGCAATGGACAGAATCAATAAATAATAGATCTGAAAAAATTAATATTGGTGAAAGATCAAGACATGGTATCTGTAAACTAAAAATGTGCTTACAGCTTGACAAGAAAAGATAATGTAACAGTAAAATGATTTGAAAGAGCAAATCAATATTTCTCTTTTTTACAGACAGTGAAAACCCAGTAAGTGTTTGCAATGTGTATACAACTGTGTAGCTGCCATACTAGTCAAAATATAGAATCCCACCAACACTTCAAAAGATTTCTTCCAGTCCTCTCCTGGTCAATATCACCACCCGAGAGGCAACTTCTGTTCTGATTTCTACCACCATAGATAAATTGGGTCTGTTCAGGCATGTCTAACAAGATCATACAGTCTGTGCTTGCAATCATCAGAGTCCAGTCAGAAGATGGAAACTGCTGGCTTCATTCGTGCTAATACCTGTGAGACTGACTCATGTTGCTCTGTGCTTGAGTGCTTTGTTCTTATTTGTTGCTGTGCAGTATTTCATACCTGAAATAGAAAGTTTCATCACTTTTTCTGTTGTTGGACATTTTGACCACTTCTAGGATTTGACTGTGATGAATAAATGGATATAATTTCTGTACATGCCTCTGTACATATGCACTCATTTCTCCTGTACACATACATAGGAGTGCTCTTTGCAGTTTTTACTACTATGTTCACAAGAGAGGTTGACATGCAGTTTTTTAAATGCCTCCTGTAATGTTTATCCTTCAGTGCATTCAGTTCAGTTCAGTTCAGTCGCTTAGTTGTGTCTGACTCTTTGCGACCCCATGAATCGCAGCACGCCAGGCCTCCCTGTTCATTATCATCTCTCGGAGTTCACTCACGTCCATCGACTCTGTGATGCCATCCAGCCATCTCATCCTCTGTCATCCCCTTCTCCTCCTGCCCCGAATCCCTCCCAGCATCAGAGTATTTTCCAATGAGTCAGCTCTTTGCATGAGGTGACCAAAGTACTGGAGTTTCAGCTTCAGCATCATTCCTTCCAAAGAAATCCCAGGGCTGATCTCCTTCAGAATGGACTGGTTGGATCTCCTTGCAGTCCAAGGGACTCTCAAGACTCTTCTCCAACATCACAGTTCAAAAGCATCAATTTTTCGGTGCTCAGCCTTCTTCACAGTCCAACTCTCACATCCATACATGACCACAGGAAAAACAATAGCCTTGACTAGACGGACCTTAGTAGGCAAAGTAATGTCTCTGCTTTTGAATATACTATCTAGGTGGGTCATAACTTTTCTTCCAAGGAGTAAGCATCTTCTAATTTCATGGCTGCAGTCACCATCTGCAGTGATTTTTGAACCCCCCAAAATAAAGTCTGACACTGTTTCCACTGTTTCCCCATCTATTTCCCATGAACTGATGGGACCGGAGGCCATGATTTTCGTTTTCTGAATGTTGAGCTTTAAACCAACTTTTTCACTCTCCTCTTTCACTTTCGTCAAGAGGCATTTTAGCTCCTCTTCACTTTCTGCCATAAGGGTGGTGTCATCTGCATATCTGAGGTTATTGATATTTCTCCCGGCAATCTTGATTCCACC
>SJYC01140835.1:0-84608 GCA_006408675.1 Madoqua kirkii
TCTTTTAATTTCATGGCTGCCTAATGAAATATTACCATTCAGCCATGAGAAAAAAAGACATTGTGTTATTTTTGATGGCATGGATGAACCTTAAGAGCATTATGCTAAGTGAAATAAGCCAGACAAAGATAAACACTGCATGATAGCTCTTATGTGTGGAACGTAAAGAAAAAAAAAGTCAACTCATAGACACTCTAAGTAGAAGACTGGTTGCCACGAGGTGAGCAGGTGGAGGAAATAGGGAGGGGTTAGTAAAAGGGTACAAACTTTCAGCTATAAGTTGAGTAATGCCTGAGAATATAACAAAACACTGAGGACTGTGATTGACAACACTGTATTGTAAAGTTGAAATTTGTCAAGAAAACAGAACTAAAACATTTTCACCAAACAAAGAGAGAGAAATTTGAGAGATCTGTTGATGAACCAGATGGGGGGAATCTTTCACAATGTATATCAAGTCACCAGGATGTACACTTTAAATATCTTCCAATTTTATTTGTCAACTATACCTAAATAAAGCTTTAAAAAAAAAAAGGTGTGATCCCTCCCCTTCAGGATCCAATAGTGGGACATTTCTATTAACACCTACTGTGACCTTCGTTAAAGAGGATTCTATTGCCCATTTAAACATTTCCTCTCACTCCAAGAAGCTTCTAGTAAATAACATCATTTGTCTAGAGAATCTTAATTAATTATGATAAATATAGCTATTTTAGGAGACTGTTAATCATAAGGCTTTAAATTAATTTTGAATGTTAGCTATTTGGTGGTATTAAGCCAGAAAGAAAAAAAATTCTGTGATTGACACTTATGGCATTGTTTTAATGATTTTTCAAAGATGATAAGTCTTTTCTCTTGCCATTAACATCATATGTCTCTGCATATTGATTTGAGATATATATATATATATATATATATCTCCAAAAGCTATCATGTAGTATTTATCTTTGTCTGGCTTACTTCACTTAGCATAATGCTCTTAAGGTTCATCCATGCCATCAAAAATGACAATGTCTTTTTTTCTCATGGCTGAATGGCAATGTTTCATTAGGCATGATTTGTTGCGGCGCCTAGGCTTAGTTGCCCAATAGCTTGCAGTTCCCTAACCTGGGATTGAATCCATGTCCCTTGCATTGGAAGATGGACTTTTAACCATTGGACACCCAGGGAAGTCCCTGATTTGAGATAGTTTTTAACATAATCAATGACTCCTGAAGTGAAAGTGAAGTCGCTCGGTCATGTCCAACTCTTTGCAACCCCATGGACTGTAGCCTACAAGGCTCTTCCATCCATGGAATTTTTCCAGGCAAGAATACTGGAGTGGGGTGCCATTTCCTTCGCCAGAGGATCTTCTCAACCCAGGGGTCGAACCCGGGTCTCCTGCATTGTAGGCAGAGGCTTTTCAGTCTGAGGCACCAGGCTAGTCCTGGGGCTACCACTTCCGCAGACTGAATGCAAGATAGCGCTTGACTGGTAATCAGCACTGACTCCTTCATTCCCTTTTCAGCGTGGATTCGTGTTGTCTGTGTCAAATTTAAACCACAATTTTGTATTTTTGCCAAGTGCCTCCCATTTTCAGCATGAATAAACTGTGCATAAGCATATTACTAACTGTCTATTATCAGATTCTGTGGCCTTGGCTCACATTGTTCCTAATTCTCATAATAACCCTGTAAGTTAGAACTCATATCCCTGTTACACAGCTGGATAAACTGAAGTCAGTGGAGTTATGAAACATATTCTCGGTGACCTACCAAGTAGATGCCAAACCAAGATTAAGTCTTGGGTCTATTAGTTGCCAAGAAGCCCCTTTCTGCAACACTCACAAGAACTTTTGTACAACAGGTGATGGCTACTGTTTCTTCTTTTCTTCTTGAATTTCCTATCAATGTGAATATTCTCATAATAACCCTGTAAATTAGAACTCATATCCCTGTTACACAGCTGGATAAACTGAAGTCAGTGGAGTTATGAAACATATTCTCGGTGACCTACCAAGTAGATGCCAAACCAAGATTAAGTCTTGGGTCTATTAGTTGCCAAGAAGCCCCTTTCTGCAACACTCACAAGAACTTTTGTACAACAGGTGATGGCTACTGTTTCTTCTTTTCTTCTTGAATTTCCTATCAATGTGAAAACAGTTTGGAAGAACCCTCCCCAAAACTAAAAAACCAAAAAACCATAAACAACAACTAATCGGTTCAGTATCTGTAATCTTACCTTAATCATGAATGCTGCTTTATGTAACTTTTACCGAAATAACTTGATAATCAAAACACATTTATTCAGAACTGCAACCTTACAACATGCACTAATCTTTATACTTAATTCATGCTGTTAAGAAGATAGACAAGTTCTTAAAGCAAAAAGCATGAGTGAACATCAGGGAGGTAGGAAAACATTTATTTTTAACTATTTTTCCTTCATATTTTTCTCTATGCCATAACATAATAGCTTATATTTGTATAATAGAAAGTTATCTGAGGATTTAAAAATGCTCTGGAAGCATTTCACTGTTAACTTTAAAGTTAATGTGACTAATTTATCTGGTATTATGCTTTTATTCTATAATAAAAATATAATTTAACACAAATGATATACATATCCTATGCATATTGGTTAGAAAAAATTATACTGGAACTTCTAAGTTACCTAATGGTTTTTTGACTGAATACTCATGCAATTCAGTAAAGAAGGAAGAAAGGAAGCAAGGAAAAAAGAAAGAATGAAAGAAGAAAGAAAGAAAGGGAGGAAGAAAGAAAGAGGGAAGAGAGAAAACTGTTCTGAAGGTGATTGAAGATTTTGAGAACAATACATAATTGTCACAGATACTCCTTGAAATTTGACTGAATGTATTCACTGACTGTGTGAGTGTGTGTGAATGGCCATAGGTTTTTGGGTTTTTTTTTGTTTTTTTTTTTTTGCCATTTCAAAACACTTATAAGAAAGAAAGAAATACAGGTAAACATTTTTTTCAAGACACAATGATTCTTAAACTAATGGGTACTTGGCATTCTTTGGCATACTCTGTAGTGTTTTCATTTAGATAACACATAAATTAACCAGCACTTTGGTTGAAATGTGAATCCCCTCCTCTTGGCTGAATTGTAGATAAGGCTCCAGTGGGATCCCTGCTTATTTAAATTCCAGGCTGGGTTGAATAGAACTGTATGGCCTTTAAGGAGTTTGAAAAATCCAGAGTGAGGCCCATTTGACATTTTATGCATGTCCTTTCTTTAACTTTTTCCTCCTCCTCCCCTTCGGTGCCCTCCCCAGGGAGCTTCCCTCAGGGTGGAACGTAATTCCCTTTCACTGATTTTGCTTCTGAAGAGCTGCCTTCCCCTCCTGTCGAAGGCAGCTCCACCCCTTTTCTCAGAGCAGAGTAAATCTGCACAATAATGAACCCTAGAGGGAGGAATGACATCACCAGTTAGTGGTCTCCGGCTGTTTTGCACAACATTCACCTTTCATTGTTCTGATGACAGGACTGGAATGTGACGGTTAATTCCCTATGGAGTAAGGGGCTGAGCTGCTGTTGAACAAACTTCAGCACCCCCTTAAAAACAAAACAAAACAAAACAAAAAACAAAAGCTACCATGCTTCCTAGTATTAAGGTAAGGAGGTCAAGATCTGTTTTGATTTCAGCAATTCTGGCTACTTTGGTCCATGCGTGTTTCATTTGTTCATAGACTTCCTTGGCAGTAACTCATTTCTCAGTCTTGTGCAAAGAGCATCTTGGAAGCTGAGTTGGGACACTTCTAGAGCTGACAAGGGCTGTAAGGACTCCACAACCTTTTCAACTTTCCGCGACAGGTTTTACTGAGCGTGGACGGTGACAGCCCTTGAAAATGACCAGCTTACTGTGACTTTCCTTGGTCCCTCAGGCTCCTTGATTGGAAATGGGCAAGAAGCACCTTGTGGTATGAGGCGTGCTCCTGTTTTTCTATGGAGGGGAACAGTAATCTCACCCTACAGAAACTTGGGGAGTTTGTATAAGAATGGAAAACTCTCTTATTTTGCTGCCAGCAGTCCTACTAATGTGTTCTGAAGGCTTTTAACAACCTTTCTGTGTACTATAAATGTCTCTTCTAACCTATGATTTCTTGGGGAGCAACAAACTAACTTGAGGTGAAAATATTATTTTCAAAGATTTTGTTGTTCTTGTTATGTGGATTTGCTGCAGATCTCTCTGCACATGTGGAGAGGCTTTCAAAAGTTGGCAATAAATTGGATTGCACAGTGATGTAAAGAAAGCTGTGTTTATGCTGAAACAGTGTGGCAGTGATAACAAGAATAAAAGCAAACAGAAGGTTTTATTTTAAAGTCTCAATGGCATTAAAATTAGGACTATGTTAAACAGTTGTGTAAAAAGTTCAGCTTTAATAATTTTTCAAACTGCCAGAAAGCACTGTCTGCATTTGGCAGAGTGTATAAAAACAAATAGCTTGTATTTAGCATTCAGTAGGGCTAGAAGGTAGTGTCTTTCACACACACACACACACACACACACACAGAAAGAAAAGAAAAACCTTCATTTGGTCCTAATCAAATTCTTATACCATGATTTCAGATCCATATGACCTGTTGTACAGAAATTTGAACAGAAGGGCAGATGGTATGGTTTTCATTTGTGTAGATTTAATTTTGTGTAACATTGATTGTTAATGTTTTGTCTCTGTGTTTAAAGTGATGAAAATCTTGAATTCAACTGTGATGAAAATCTTGGTTCACTGCATTGATCTGCCTGTATTCTTAATTCCATGTGACTGGATGAATTTCTGTTTGCTTGTAAGACTAAATATCCTTTCCACAACAGAAGGGCACGGCACATTTCTTTTTTTCTTGATCAACAATAGAATCAATACAAAAACTAAGTCTGAGTTTTGCAACTTTATTTGTTTTGACTTATTATTTTTAAAATTAGCTTTAAAGTTAACTTGAAAACTGGATAAAGTAATTACTAGATATATGCTAAAATAATTTTTTAAGTAGTTAATGAAGTTTCACATATGCTTATTTTTAAAAACTTTAAAAAAGACTTTTGGATACAATGGCAATAAATTCCATTGGCATTTTCGAAAGGCAGAGGATTATTTTTCTGAGTAAATAAATGCATGTGAATGCACTGCTATCAGTGATTTATGTACTTAAGTTGCTGCTTATTTCATGTCTATATTAAACAAATCTTATTTATGAGAATAGGTTTACCCAAGAGACAGATGAATCGTATCTTAATAAAAGGGTTTGCCACAGGATATGTTTTTATATTGTGAGTTCCCATAATATATGAGCTTAAAATGTGAGTTTTGCCCAGCAATCTATAAATATATGTACAGAGTAAAGTGGTAAAATGGGGTATGTGTGTACCCTTATGGATTATCTTCAACTTGTTTGAATAGTCTCAGGAAATCTGACTTCAGCTCCATCCCTCCCTGCGTGTTCCAAGTGAACACAGGAGAGGCCTCTCTAGCCTGTGGGAGGACCCCTGATACTGAGGCTTCAGGGACCTCAAAACCCTCCCCACTGTCTGGCTTCCCTGGTAAATCCCTCCCTTTAGCGTATTGTCTGAGGGTGGGTATTTCTTGTGATAATGCACAGTGCTACCTAGCGGCGTGTTTGCTCAGTGGCTAAGTCCTGTCCAACTCTTCGCAACCCTGTGGACTGTAGCCGGCCAGGCTCCTCTGTCCATGGGCTTTCCCAGGCAAGAATTCTGGAGTGGCTTGCCATTCCTTTCCTGGGGGATCTTCATCCCAGGGCTGAACCTGAGGCTCCTGCATGCCCTGCATTGGCAGGCGTGTTCTTGACTACTGAGGCATCAGGAAAGCCTCGTTACCTAGAGGCTGCATCCCGTAATTAGCTGTGATGCACCTTGGTGACACTTTCTTTGGGGATGGAATGGGTCTTTAGGTTCGGGTGAGGGGCCACTTGGAAGAAGGAGCTCAAGGCCACACAATTAGAGACAAATTTCTCTGCTTCATGGCTTTTTCTGTTCCTCCTGAAAATCTTTCAGTAAATGTAGGCACCTGGCTGACTCTTCATCAACATCAAAGGGAAAGAATGACACCTTCTTCCTACGGTTATCTGATCAACCTGAAGTTGTGTGAGTAGTATTTTGACCAAATTAGGAAATATGAAAACACAATAAATGATATTCTTATCTGGAGAATCCCATGGACAGTGGAGCCTGGTGAGCAACAGTCCCTGGGGGCGCCAAAAGTAGGACATGACGGAGTGACTTACACACTAACACACTGTGGGTAGAAACTGCTCATCTGTGTCCACAAAGAAACAACAGCATTCTCAGGTGTCAAGAATGAGGCGATCTTTCTTGCATAGTAGAGGCACCCACCCCCAATAGCTTTGGAGAATTCGTTCAGGTGGAGAGACAGGGAATACAGATTGGCAGTGAGTTTCAATTTAGCATTGTTGTTAATAGTATCTAACATTTATTATGTACTTATCCCTTTACATATAATAATGTATGTGATTCTGACAATGACCCTGTGCTCAGATACTATTATCCCGCTTTGATAGAGAAGAAAACTGAAGAAGAAAGAAATTAAGAAACTTGATTAAATTAGGATGGTGCAGAGTGAGACGCAAACCAGATAGTTTGGCTCTAGAGCACGTACTCAGAACCACCACACTGAACGGAGAGTTAGCTCGGAAATGACAAGTACCCCACAAAAGGCATATATCCTCTGTCAGTGAAAATCATTGGCATGATTGGGAATTCTACAGAGTTAGATGAGTTATATACCCAATTTCATATTTCTGATTTCCTATTAGGTCCTCTGTCAGCAGTTACCTATTTTTATTTTCCTGGATATTCCCATTCAGCTTTCAGTATTTGTGGTTTTTCATCTTTATCAACCAGAAACGTTCTATCTCTAAAGAACTCACAGCACAAAATGAAAAAGGGTAAAGAGCTAGGCTTCAGGAATTTTGCCTTGGGATCCCAGACAAGGCCTGTGCCCGCTGCCCAGCCTGAGGGCAGGGACAGATGAGGCCCCTTTGTGTCTGGTCCAGGGGAGGTGGAGCACCGCTCTGTCTTCCCGCTTCTTGCTTCAGCTCCCCATCCTTAGCCATGTGTACCTGTGCTGACTCGGTCATTCTTCCTTTTCCTTAATTCTTCAAGGACCCACACTCCACCAGGGCTATCTGTGACTCCTCTTAGATTTGTCCTTCGAGTACAAGTTCTAGATCTGTCTTCGGAGACCTCATGCCTCATACAATTGTGTGTTGGGGGTAGAGAAGGGAAGTGATCCTGAACTCTGCACTGTACGTATTGTAAGATCTTTTCAAGATACAGTATAATATGCAAGGTTACAGAAAAACAAAACAAACCCAGCAAACTCAAACAGGATAATTTAATATCATTATAACTATGCACATAGAGAGAGAATTAGTTACCAGGGCCAGTAATCATCAGAACCCTCAAAGTAACTATCTGTAGGCAAGCGCTCCGAACAGGAACTGTGGCCCTTAGGAGAAGCTGCTGCTGCTGCTGCTAAGTCGCTTCAGTTGTGTCCAACTCTGTGTGACCGCATAGACAGCAGCCCACCAGGCTCCCCGTCCCTGGGATTCTCCAGGCAAGAACACTGGAGTGAGTTGCCATTTCCTTCTTCAATACATGAAAGTGAAAAGTGAAAGTGAAGACACTCAGTTGTGTCCGACTCTTAGCGACCCTATGGATTGCAGCCCACCAGGCTCCTCCGTCCATGGGATTTTCCAGGCAAGAGAACTGGAGTGGGGTGCCTCCACTTAGGAGAAGAATGAAGCCAAATAGCCAAGACTCAAGAGGGAAGTAATACATTCTCTGATCTCCTTTCAGTGTCTCCTTGGTTTTTTTGGCCACATTGCAAGGCATGCAGGGTCACAGTTCCCCAACCAGGGAGCAAACATGTGCTCCCAGGACTGGTAGCTCAGAGTCTTAACCACTGGACTGCCAGGGAAGTCCTGGTGCCTCTTACCGACTAAAGCAAGCTTGAAGCTAGAAGGAGCTTATTAATACAATGCCTGTCTTACAAAAGGTAATGAGAAGTGCAGAATTTTACGTTATCAAGTAATATACAAATTAATAGCTTGGTAATTTAGTAATTTTAATAAATCTATATGAGGAATTTATTATGTATTTTCACTAATCCATTTTATCTCCTCCATTTTCTTTTTTAAATATCATCTTTTTGTGATTACCTAGAAATTATGAAATGTATTCTGAACTTATTATAATATACATACAATTAATACTTTATCATACTCAGAACACTGCTTCATCTTTATTGTACTTTAACTTCACTTATCTCTTTTCTGTTTTTTCTTTTTTTATCATATATTTCTCTCACCATCTGCTGGACTTTTCACAAGGCATTGCTATTAATGTTGCTTTAAACCATCCATATATTTCTTAAAGGAACCCATATATCAATGCTGATCATTCCTTCTTGAACTGTTGTACAATCATCTAGAGTAAACTTTCTTCATTCCAAAAAGTTTCATTTCTTGCAACGTGAATCTGTGAACCACAAATTCTCTCCTTTTGTGTTTTTCCTAAAATGTCTTTGTTTTGCCTTCATTTCTTAAGGATGTTTTTTCTGAGTAGAATTGTATACTGGCAGTTGCTTTGTTCAGAGCTTTAAGAGGCCATTCCTTTTGTTTTCTGGCATTGCTGGTATCTGTTGATAAGTGAGTTGTCTTTGTCTCTTTTGTTTCTCTGAAGGCGGTTTCTCCTTTTGGTTTGGAATTTTTAGATTTTCATTTTGACATTGGTGCTCAGAGCAAAGTCTCCTAAGTCTCCTAAGGAGACTTGAGGTGAATCAGAAAGACCCTGGAGTAGCAACGTTGTTTCCTTGTCTGCTGTGTCATGACTGCCTCCTGTCTCCCATCATGACTTGGAACATGCCTCCCACTTCCCGTCATGTACCTAGATGGTCCTTCACACTCTTTGCAGTTCCCAGATCTATGTGTCTCTGGCTCAGCAAGATGGTGCCAGAACTAGGCCAAGAGCCCAGGAACTTGAGTTGAAGTCTGAGCCCTTTCCTTACCTCCTATGACCTTGAGTAGCTCAGTTCCCTCTCTGAACACCAGTTGTCTTGTCTATAATAATAGAAAGGTGGGCTGTGGTTGCTAGTACCCCTTGCTCTAAACTTCTGCAAGCTGAAGTCATTAGAGTCATCAAATTGATGGGAGACTTCTGCAGCACTGGACCAGGAATCATGGATTCTGGCTTCTAATTCTATAGTTTAGTAACTAGAAGTGAAAATGATGATGATGACAATACTAAGTATTCACTGAACATGTAATGATGTTCTAGTCTCTGTGCTGTGTACTTTGCCTGCACTATCTTACTTAAGCCTCAAAATAAATCGCAGTTGAATTCAGTCATTCAGTCATGTCTGACTCTTTGCAACCCCATGGACTGCAGCACACCAGGCTTCGCTGTCCATCATCAACTCTGGAAGCTTGCTCAAACTCATGTTCACTGAGTTGGTGATGCCATCCAACTATCTCATCCTCTGTCATCCCCTTCTCCTCCCACCTTCAATCTTTCCCAGCATCAGGGTCTTTTCCAGTGAGTCAGTTCTTCATATCAGGTGGCCAAAATGTTGGAGTTTCAGCTTCAGCATCAGTCCTTCCAATGAATATTCAGGACTGACTTCCTTTAGGATTGACTGGTTGGATCTCCTTGCAGTCCAAGGGATTCCCAAGAGTCTTCTCCAACAGCACAGTTCAAAAGCACCAATTCTTTGGTGCTCAGCTTTCTTTATGTCCAACTCTCACCTTCATGCATGACTACAGTAAAAACCATAGCTTTGACAAGATGGAATTTTGTTGGCAAAATGTCTCTGCTTTTTAATATTCTATCTATGTTGACCATAGCTTTTCTTCCAAGGAGCAAGTGTTTTTTTAATTTCATGGTTGCAGTCACCATCTGCAGTGATTTTGGAGCTCCCCAAAATAAATTCTCTCACTGTTACCATTGTTTCCCCATCTATTTGCCATGAAGTGATGGGACCAGATGTATGAAGACTTCAAGACCTTCTACAACTAACACCCAAAAAAGATGTCATTTTCATTATAGGAGACTGGAATGCAAAAGTAGGAAGTCAAGAAATACCTGGAGTAACAGGCAAATTTGGCTTTGAAGTGTAAAATGAAGCAAGGCAAATTCTAACAGAGTTTTACCAAGAGAACTCACTGATCATAGCAAACACCCTCTTCCAACAACCCAAGAGAAGACTCTACACATGGACATCACTAGATGGTCAATATCTAAATCAAATTGATTATATTCTTTGCAGCCAAAGATGGAGAAGCTCTATACAGTCAGCAAAAACAAGACTGGGAGCTGGGATCCCAAGACTGGGATCTGGCTGTGGCTCAGATCATGAGATCCTTAGTGAAAATTTTAAATTTAAATTGAAGAACGTAGGGAAAACCCTAGACCATTCAGGTATGACCTAAATCAAATCCCTTATGATTATACAGAGGAAGTGATTAACAGATTCACAGGATTAGATCTGATAGACAGAGTACCTGAAGAACTATGAATTGAAGTTTGTGACATTGTATAGGAGGCAGTGATCAAGACCATCTCAAAGAAAAAGAAATGCAAAAAGGCAAAATGGCTGTCTGAGGAGGCCTTAGAAATAGCTGAGAAAAGAAGAGAAGCGAAGAGAAAAGGAGAAAAGGAAAGATATACCCATTTGAATGCAGAGTTCCAAAGGATAGCACAGAGGGATAAGAAATGAACCTGAAAGTAGCTTTTATTATTTTCCATTTTACAGATGCAACAATTGGTCCACAAATAAGTTAAGTATCTTACCCCAGGCCACAGAGTGAGGAAGAGGAGGAACAAAAATTGGAACCTGGGGAGTTTGGCCCCAGGGCACATGATGCCCTCCTGCCTTTGCTGACTCTTCATCACTTCAGCATGAACTGCAGCTTCATAATTGAATCATTATAATGGATCAATGTTTGCAACACTTTAGAATTTATAAAACATTTTAAAATCATGTTCACCTGATCAAATCCTCTTAACGTTGGTTTTATGGACTTGATTTTGAAGCTGAGAAGGCTGAAGATAGAAAAAGTTAAGTGACTTTGCACAAATTCACAAATTGGTTGGTAGCAGACACATTACTTAGACGAGTGCTCCTGACTCAGAGTTCAGGGATTCTTTTCCTGCAGCATAGCAGCTAACTCTGTGAAAAGAGACATAATCACCTCCCAACGGCCTGCCTCACACGTGAGAATGTGAGAAAGTGTTTTGGAAGGTGTAAAATGTTCTACAAACACGTGTCCTCCTGGCTTTAAGTTCAAAAGCAAGTCCCCATCCTCCTTGTACACTATCCATCCATCGCACTTTTCAACGCACTCCTTAATGAGCTGGCCATGGTGCTGAAGATGCGAACTGACACAGGAAGCCAGTCCTCTTTCCCTCAGGCATTTCATCTGCTGGAGTGTCTGACACCCCGCCGGTCCCCATAGTGAGGTGGACATGACAAGTTAATTCTGCAGCAGGCTATGCTGGAGCCAGCCTGGCAGCCAAGTAATAAGAAGGGCCCTTGTTGCTGCCGGTAGGAAGGGGAAAAGTTAGAAATGACAAGCTGATTATCAGAGACAAATTGTATATGAAGAAAGCAAAATGATATCTCTTGGTTCCCCTGGAAAATTGTTCTGTCCACCTGGAATGACTTGGTATCAGGAAGAGGGACTGATAAGGAAGGCATCAGGCAGGTTGGTGACTACTTTGCAGTAAGAAAAATTCAGGATGTCATTGGAAGTTGACAATTCCACAGAAAACAACAGGAAAGATTGCCCTTGATTTTTAGGGTTCACAGAATCACAGGACCCATAGGGGCTTTTCAGTAACTGACATTGAATCCTCAGTAGCTCTTGTCCACCCTGACCCTTATTCTTTAATGCAGCTCTCCCTGCCCCCATCCCCACGATCCACACAAGCAGTGACCAGTAAGGCGGAGCTGAGAACATGCTAACTCCCTTGGTGACAACAGTGTCTAGAGGAAGCAGTCCAGTTCACCAAAGACCACATGGCCTGAGAGCAATCTCCCTAGAAGCTTTCTTTCTTCCTCCCCTCCCCTAGTTCTGTTCTTATTTGTGCCTGGATTTTGACCTGGTTAATCACTTTTAGACTTGGTTAACTTCAGTTTGCTTGGGTTTGCTTTGAATTTGCCTGTTCATCTGTTTCCTCTCTCCTCTGATAAGCACCTCTCAGTCTGGCTGTCTGGCCATCACCCCTTGTCACTTAGATCACAGCACTCTCCACATGACTGATACCTGGCCAGATCTCCCCACCCAGCTCCATCTTAGACCCAGGCTCTTTCTTGGGAGTTATTAAATACGAAGTTGACACTTATTCCCAGTGACACTCCAGACCACAGAGCAAGGGGAAAAAATGAAGAATTGTCCCAGAATTAGACTTGTGGGTAATGATACCCACAACAATACTGACAAAACTACCATCAGTGCTGTTACTACAGTTTGCAGTGACAGCTGTCAGTGTACGGTGAGCATTCATGTGCTGGTCTGAGCACATTCTTTGCAGTTCATCTATTATTATCCCATTTTGCTGATTAAAAAACCCTGAGGTTCTGAGGTTATATGATTTTCCAAAGGTCAGAAGGGTAGTCAGATTCCATATGGAGTGCAGGAGAGTACGGGAATGTGGATTTACTTTCTGGGGCCCATGTTGATCCAAAAGGGAGCAGAAGAGTAAGATTTTCCATGTAGTAAGTCAAGAGAAAGCTCTGGCATTTCAAATGATGAGAAGTTGACTCAAGGTTGCTTGCAGGCAGTGATCCAGGGAGTCAGGAGAGCAGGTTTCAGAGTTTGTTTCATTTAAAGACATGCCAGGGATATGGGGCTGCCATTCCATATCCCCCTAGGTGTCTTGGTTCTACTTCTTTGTAGTTTGGCTTTGATCTCAGGCTGACTTCTGAGGTCAACACTATGGATGCTGACAGCTCCTGGGGCTACCTGGTCCCTCACTCACATCCAGAAGCAGAGAGATGACTTTTTATCTGCCAACCACTGAATGAAAGTCTTGAAGCTTATTCACAAGGGAATCAGCCTGTACCCACAGGAGAATGCATGTACTGGTTGGCGGACACCTGGGAGAGTGCATCCCTATGGCTTGGGTGCCTTATCTCCCAGGGGCAAGGACACATAGGATTGAGGTGAGGCAGTTTAGTTTGCAACTCCTGTATTGTGTGAGTTCATGAGCTCTTTCTTTCATCTCTGGCATGATAAATATCTACCAAAAAAAGGTGAGTTGTGCTAGGTACACCTACTTCTTAGCCATCTTGTCATCTCTGCAGCTGTAATTCCTAGGAAGTAACTGTAATCCAACCACCTCCCACCACTGGAGATGGGAAGAGGAATGCAGACAACTGGCGAGAGGGAGGAAATGAGCTGGAGGCCACCGGTTGTTCTCTGTAGTCACCCACCCAGTCTTTGAAAGGTGACTGAAGTCTCATCCCAATCCATTTCTTAGGGATGAGAGAAGTAGATGGAGAAGGTAAATAGAGCATGCAGGCTACGCTTAAAATCACTGGCAGGCAGTAGGGGTTCAGTGCGAATAGGACAATAACTTCAACATCCCAGAAAGAACATCAGAATCCTCCACTTGTGTTCCAGACACCTGCTCCCTCTGGCCATTGGGCCAACCTCAGATCACAGGAGAACTGAGCTGATGGTAGACTTCTGTCCCAGAAGGGAAAGTACAAGAATGCAAGGGCTGAGGCATGACTTGATCTCAAGTTGGCATCTTCTGAAGGTGGGGTCTCTTATCTCCTCTCTGTTCTGTGCTTCTGTTTCTGACAGATCTCCTGTTTCTTACCAGCGGATTTGAATCCTGATTTTGGCCCTAATGTTGACCCCCTCCCCTTTTTTTTTTTGCCCTTTAGTTCCCTAGATTCAACTCTTTTAGGCTCATCTTTAATTTTTTAATTTTAGACCTCAGCCGTTTTCACTCTTTACAGCTACTCACAGGGATAATCATGACAACAATCACTATCTATTGAGCTCCTACTTTGTGGCTTGAGTTTTACAGATATTTTCTAACAATATTGCAAGTTTGGTTATCATTATTTCCATTTTACCTATGAGGCAACAGATGCTCAGAATGGCTGAATCACTTGCCCCAAGTCTCTCAGTTTACTAAATGTTAGTCTTGAAGATCAAAGTCCTTTCTGTCTACCTCCAATCTCCTGCTTTTCACAATATTCTACCACATCTCACAGAACAAGTGAGAGCAGAGAATCAGGTTGGAAGACCATCTTCATGTAAGAGGGGACAGATGTGTACATGGCCCCCAACTCCATTCCCCACGGTTTTACCCTTCATTTGGGTCTCTTCCTGGCTGGCTCCTGCTGTGACACCATGCCAGGGCCCCAAGGGCCACAGTTACCCTTTCAACAGTCCAACCCAAGCTTGACAAAACTCCTTTTTCTTTTATTTCTTTAACACAACTGAGACAGGCTAGTATTTTCAGAAAGAGTTTTACTAAACACTAAGAGAAACTGAAAGGAAATAATTGCAATGAATACAGGCAGTATAAAAATAGCTAGCGCTCCAAATACATATTTCTGGCTCTAAGAATCACAGTGAGAACAGCAGACAGCTTCTCTGTGGCCCAAACCTAATGCTAAGGAAGCAGTCCCTCCCCAACTCTCACTCTCCACCAAAAGCTGCTATAAAGTCCATTTTCGTGGAGCTCAGCCACGCCTATACTTCTAACATGGGCTGGGAGTCAAGATCTGATGGGGGAAGGAAGAATGAGAAAAGCAAGACATGCTGTGGGACCCACCCCTCCCTGAATAATCTCATCTAGCTCCACGCTCTTGATCACCATCCATATGATGACACCTCTAGCCAGGATTTCTCTCCTAAAGCCTACTAGAAATCTCTGCTTGGATGTGCTGTGGACAAATGAGAGTCCCTATACTTAAACTCATCACCTCTCTCCCTCCAAAATCCTACCACTCTGCCAGTAAACATAACCACCAATCACCCAGGTGAGCAAGAGAGATACCAGGAGAAAAGTCATTCCTGACTTTCCACCCGGGCACAATTGGCCATTAAGTTCTGCCAGTTTCCCACACAACCCCCACCCCCCACCCCAAATCTCTTCATGTTTCCCCGTCACCTCCACTGCTACCCGCATTCAAGTCATCTTTATCAGTTACCAAGAGTGCTGTCTCAGCCTGCCTCCTGACTAGTTTGACTGCCTCTAGTTTTACTTCCTTGAGTCTTCTCTAGACTTGGGGTAACACTTTTTAAACACAAATCGATTTATGCCATTTTTCTTCCCTGAAACTCTCCAGGAGGCCTCTGTTGCCCTGAGTACAAAATATGAAACATAAGTTGATGCTGCTTATTTCTCCAGGCTCATGTCTCAGACACCCCTGTACTTCTTATACTTTGTACCTTGTACCTGGCCCCTGCTCTTGTCATTCTGAACCACGCTGATCTCCTCTGATGAAGTACTTTGACATCAAGTCTTCAAGTATGCTCTTCTCTCTGAATGGAAGACTCTTGTCCCAAGCTCCCTTGTCTGCTTTTGCTTGTTAGGTCTTAGATGTAACTAGCTCCTGAATATTCTCTATATCCCATAAAAAAGAGGGTCTTAACTTAATAATCACTTATTAACATCTTCTAGCTCTTATGAATATCTGCCCAATTAAAAGGGTATGCAGGAAAAGTAATCATGTCATTTCAGTCACTGTTATGTCACCACCTATTATAGGAACAGGCACAGATAGGGTTACACTCAATAAATACCTGATAAATAGATGAACTGATAGATGAGTGAATGAAAATGGGGTAAGCAGAAACTTGGAGGGAGATAACATGATTAAACATTGGTGTAGAAAACAAAAAATAATTCATTTAACAAAACATTTCCAAAATGTCTTCTCTGTATCAGGCCATGTCTGGATAACGTGACCCAAGATATAAGGATCAGACTTCTTTCTAATGCGCAAGTTCCTCATCTTGGACCATTCAACTCTTGTTACATTTTCATGACTGTGAATTTCACCTTTTGGCAGGCCTAACTATGTATTTCAAGTAGGTTCCTGGGGACTTTGTCAGACCCAGTTTATAGCAGCAGAATTAAGCTTTAAAAGAAAAATTAGCTCCTTTCTCTTTTTTCTTCTCTCCTTTCCCTTTGTTTTCCTTTCCTTTTTTTATCTCTCTTTTCCTATTTAAGTGAAAACCTATGCCATGCCTGTCTCTCCCACTTTCATTTTCCTTTTTAATTCATTTGTGATGCTCCAGATCTCACTTCTACTGTGATTTACTTAAAAATGTATTCAGAGGTATAGAACGGACTGTTGGCTTCAGAGGGAGAGGGAGAGGGTGGGAAGATCTGGGAGAAGGACAACGAAACATGTATACAGTCATATGGGAGATGAAGCACCAGTCTATGTTCAATACAGGATACAGGATGCTTGGGGCCGTGTATGGGATGAACCGGGGGGATGGGCAGGGAAGGGAGGTGGGAGGGGGCTTTAACATGGGGAGATCGTCCACACCTGTGGCTGATTCATGTCAATGTATGGCAGAACCAATGCAGTGCTGTGAAATGGAATAAGCATTAAAAAAAAAATAAAGGAAATATAGAAGTTAAAAAAAAATAAAATAAAAATGTATTGGTGGGACCATAGCTAATGCATTTCTGAAGGTGGTGTGTGAGCATCTTAACTGATTACCCAGGATCCTCCATGACTGACAGATCCCCAGTGGAGCATCCAGGCAGAGGAGAAGGTTGGTGAGTAAAGGCGCTGCGGAGTTGGAAAGGGATTAGTGTTAATTCCTCCCAGACACCTCCTTGTGATGTTTCTCGGTCAATAAGAGCTTAGATAGGGGAAAAGGTTTAAACACAGTCCTGCCTATTCTCATCACCTGCTAATCCCCTGCTCTTCATTCCCACCATAAGCCCTGGTGCAAGAGCCTTAGGCATGGATCTGCTGAGGCACACAGAGCCCTTGAAGGCCTTCTTTCCTGCTTCTGGACCTGTTAGGAGAGCCCTGAGTGGCAAAGATTTCCATTGTTGTTTCTAGGCAGATGTGAGATGTGATCAGAAGCTGCTGCGTGGTCTATGAAGATGGTGGCAAGGCAAAGTAGGAAAAGAGTGGGTGATGGGCACAAGACAGAGAGAGAGAAAGTGAGGAAGCTGAGAAGGCCCTCATCAGCATCTTGTCACTACTATGCTCTGCAGCCCCAGTGATTGTGGCAGACAGACTCTAGGGTGGTTCCAATGATCCTCAACTCCAGGTGTTCACACCCCTCTGTAAGTTCTTTCCCTTCAGTGTGGATGGGCCCTGCCACTCACTTCTAACCAATGGGCATGTCAAAGGCGATAAGACCTCCTGTGAGCAGGTTATGTAAGGCTCATTTTGCTGACCAGTTCACCTGGGCTTTCCTTGTAGCTCAGCTGGTAAAGAATCCACCTGCAATGTGGGAGACCTGCGTGTGATCCCTGGGTTGGGAAGATACCTTGGAGAAGGGAAAGGCTACCCATTCCAGTATTCTAGCCTGGAGAATTCCATGGACTGTATAGGAGTCACAAAGTGTCAGACATGACTGAGTAACTTTCACTTCACTCTAGACAATCTTTCTCTCTCTCTGTCTGACTTTGAAGAAGTGAGCCACTAGGAATCTTACAACTAAGATTGGAACTGACTGCTGCAAGCAAACTAAATGAGCTTGGAAAAGGACCTCTAGCCTCAGATGAGGGCCAGGTCTGGTCAACACCTAGCCTGCAGCCTTGTGACCCCTCAGCAGAGAACTATAAGCCATGCTGGAACTCCTGATGTACAGAGACTGAGATAATAAGTGTGTAATATCTATAATAAACATGTAATGTCTGCAGTGGCAGAAACCAACAGTGATAGAAAATGAATGGAGCGCTCCCTTTTCCTTCCTGCCTTAAGCACTAGGGCCTGGATGTTACTTCTTCCATCATCAAAAATGCCTCTTGGAAAAGGACAGTAAATCCATTCACACTTACATGAACTTAACTAGCTACTCTGCCAACAGAAGCTCTCGTACACAGGGAGCCTTAAAAGCTGTGGATCCTTGTAAATAAAGCTGCTACATATTAACCCTTTATCAAATATATTAGGAATTCATATTAGGAATTCAAATATATTAAGAACTCAGTAGCAAGAAAAAAAATCTGATTTAAAAATGGTTAAAGCTCTCATACACAGGGAGCCTTAAAAGCTGTGGATCCTTGTAAATAAAGCTGCTGCATATTAACCCTTTATCAAATATATTAGGAATTAGGAATTCAAATATATTAGGAGCTCAGTAGCAAGAAAAAAAAATCTGATTTAAAAATGGTTAAAGAACGTGAATAGACATTTTCCCAAAGAAGACATACAGATGTCCAACAGATATATTAAAAGATGCTTACTATCACTAATCGTTTGGGAAATGCAAATCAGAACCACAATAAGATATCACCTCATACCTTTTACGATGGCTATTATCAAAAGGACGAGATAAATGCTGATAAAGAGGAGAGGAAAGGAAACCTTTATGCATTGTTGGTGCTAATGTAAACTGATGCAGCCAGGATCAAAAACATCGTGAAGATTCCTCCAGAAATTAACAATAGAACTACCATATGATCCAACAGTCTCACTTGAGGTATATATTCAAAATGAAATCACTATCTTGCAGAGATACCTGCATTCTTGTGTTCACTGCAGCTTTGTTTATAGTAACTAAGACATGGAAACAACCTAAGTGTCCACTGATGGATGAATGGATAAAGAAGTTGTGATGTATATCTATCTATGTGCATGTGTGTGTGCACATGCATGTGTGCTAAGCCACTTCAGGTTGTGTCCGACTCTGTGACCATATAGCCTGTAGCCCGCCAGGCTCCTTTGCCCATGGGATTCTCCAGGCAAGAATACTAGAGTGGGTTGCCATGCCCTCCTCCAGGGGATTTTCCCAACCCAGGAATCAAATTCATCAAACTTCTGTCTCTTATGTCTCCTGCATTGACAGGAGGGTTCTTTACCACTAGCGCCACCTGGGAAGCCAAATATTTATGTGTATATATGTATATATGGTCTTATATGTTTTATTCATCCATGAAAAGGAAAGGAAATACTGCCATTGTGATATGGGTGAAACTTGAGGGCATTATGCTAAGTGAAAAATTCAGAGAAAGACAAACATGATCTAATTTATATGTGGTATCTAAAAAAGCCTAACTCATAGAAATAAGCAGTAAAATAGTGGCTGTGAAGGGCTGGGGGATGGGAGAAAGGGGGGATGGGGGAAAGGGGGAATGTTGGTCAAAGGGGTCAAACTTCTGGGGATGTAATATACAGCATGGTGACTATAATTGACAATGCCATACAACATACTTGAGAATTGTTAAGAGCATAGATTTTTAACTGTTATCATCACCTGCATTTAAAAAAAGCAGTAATTATGTGAGAGGATGGAAGTGATCAATAACCTTCTTGTGATAATCATTTCACAAATATACACACATATCAAATTAGTGCAATGAACACCTTAAACTGACACATGTTATATGTCAATAATGTTCTAATAACGCTGGGACAAAAAAGGTTTATTGGTTGTCTATGGCTATGTAATTTAGGTAATTCACTATATCTTGAATTATGTCCCCTCTTTGGGGAAAGGAAGGTGGATAGTGGTAGCACTTTACATTTTTCTCTCTTTTAAACTATTCTTTGCTTGACAGATGTTCATGATCTGCTATTTTCACTCTATTGGGGAGAAAATTACTTTCATTGTCAATTTCAAAACCCCTTTCTCAAAGCAAATCCTCTTTAGGCCTGAGTGGGTTGCCCCAGGCCAGAGGCTCTAGACCCATTCAGATTCCCAGTTAAAAGACAGTACCATATCCCCCCGCACCTCTTGTGGGTGGAAGCAGCCTTCTGAGAGAGTGCAGGTATGAGCATGGGGTTTGGATATCCAGGTGAGAATAGTTTTTACTTTTTTCACTTAGATTGAATGAGCAGGAGCTCTAAAATCAGAAAAAAATAATTATTGCTTTCTGTAAGCTATTTACTGATGGTGAGCAAGTTATTTAACTTGTCCTGGTACCTCTTTTCTTTCTTTCTTTTCTTTTATTAAAAATGATGCAGAACTACTTATCTGGTTATTTATTTATTATTAATTTTTTTTTATTTTTGCCATGCCATGGGCCTGTGGGATCATAGTTCCTTGACCAGGGATAGAACGTGCATCCTCTGCATTGGAAGCACAGAGTCTTGACCACTGGACTGCCAGGGAAGTCCCCTGGTGCCCTTTTTAACATACATTATTGCAAACATTGGATGAGGTTAGTGGAAAGGAGTCCTCAGCACCACATCTAGCCCCTGGCTTCTCATTCAACTTATGATAATTTTTTCTCCTCTGTGTTTTAGAGCAGGGCAGTGAGCAAGAACTAGGACAAACTGAAATTTCTCAGGGATAAGCTATATATCAGAGCAGTGAGCTTGCTTCTTCTCCACCCTTTCCCCCCTGATTTCTCCTCTTTTCTTTCCTTCTCTCTCCTGAGCAAATACATTCAAAGTGCTTAGAACAGGGCCTGGCCACAAATCCTAATTTTTTTGTTGTTGTTAGTATTTCTGTTGTAACTGTCATTATCATCATCATCACTGTTACCACGACCACCACTATCATCATCTTCATCATCATCATCATTACCACCACCATCTTTATCATCAATGTCATCATCTTTATCATTATTACCATCTTCATCATCACCATCATCACAACTGTCATCATCACCACCATCATCATCTTCATCATCACTGTTACCACCACTACCATCTTCATCATCACTGTCATCATCTTCATCATCACCACCACCACCTTCTTCATCACCACCATCATCATCAGAGCCATCATCGTCATCATCATCTCTTCCCTTCAGGTCCATTTTCCTTTCTCCAGTAGACGTGATACACATATACCTCTGTCTGTAATGCTGAGGCCAGGAGCCTGTGTAAATTACATTTCCTGAACTCCCTTGCCATCTGGCTTCTTGCTCAGTTTTGCCAGTAAGAAGATACTGTCAGAGGGGGAAAAGCCTTATATTTGCTTTCTCCTTTTCTGCTCTTGGCAGTGTCTCCAGGAGAAGTTTTACCCTTCTGGGATGATCCTAGCTTTAGCCACAGCAGCCTCCTTCTTGGTGATCATAGCATCGTCAGGATGGTCCCTGTTAGTGCTTCCTATAGCAGCCCTCCGCTGTGGTTTTAGTGTACAGGTAGCCGTCTCTGGTTGGAAGATGAAGGGAAGGGGGAAGAAGCAGAGAAGGAAGAAGGCAGGGTAATGGAGAGAAAGTGGTGACAGCACCGCCTCTGACCCTGCTTTTCCCCTAAATCTATTTGGATGAGTAGCCATTGGTTATCATTCCAAAGATCAGTTTAAAAAAATGCTGAAAATAGGAGTGCAGAAGCATGAAAAAAAATCTGAGTTCTTGACTACATAGTTGAGTTACTGAATCAACTAACCCTGAAAGCTTCCTACATTTAGACCTTGCTTTCTTGAGATAAACTTCTTTATTTTTATACTAATGTAAATATGATTCTCTCAATGTCATAAATTATCATATGCTGTAGAAAGAAAGAAACAAAAGAAATCTCCTCCCTCTCTTTCTCCTCCTTCTCTCCTCTCCCCTGCCCTCCTCCTCCTCCTGTTTTTCCTTCTCTTGGAAAACAAGAAGATTTGCCCAGGGGCACCATGAAGCTAGCTTCCTCTTGTATCTCATTGGTTAAAATCAGAGCTCACGTCCACGCCTTAGCAGGCCTGTAAAAGGGGATAGAACTGTCATAGTTAGCCTAGACTGCGTGGTATAGGGCCTGATGTGGAGTCACCTGTCAAGAACTGTGACGACTGCTTCAGCTTCCTGGGTGCTGGTAGGAGACACATGAAGTCCCTGAGTCAGTCAAAGGTCACTGATCGCTCACAGCACAGCAAGTAGCCGAGCTCCAGATTTCCCTTGGTTTTCTTTGCCTCCCAAATCCCACAGGAGCAACACAGGAGGGCCCAGGAGAGTTTGCATTACCGCTCAGGAAACCCAAGCTTAGAGAATTCAAATATTTCATAATAGGCTGCAGAGAAATCTGTTATGCTCTGTGCACGAATGTCAAACAATGTAACACATATGTTTAAAGTTTCAGAAGCAGGTGGGAAACAGAAAAAGTATTTAAAGAAATAATGGCTAAAGAAAGCCATATTTGATGAAAAGTATATACTCATAGAACCAAAGAGCTAAGCGAACGTTAAGTAAACTATTAAGAAAGTCAACAAAACAGAAATAGTCACAGATGTAGAAAACAGTCTTATGGTTCCACTGGGGTCACAAGGAAGGGATAAATTGGGAGATTGGGACTGACATATAGACGCTACCATATAAAAATAGACATCTAATAAGACCTACTGTATAGCACAGGGAACTCTTTTCTGTTCCCTGTTAATACTGCCATTATTCTGTTAATACTCTGTCATGACCCATATGGGAAAAAACCTTAAAAAGGGTGGATAGTGGTATGTGTATAATGATTCACTTTGCTGTAGAGCAGTAAGAAACACAGGATTGTAAATCAATTGTACTCCAATAAAAATTAACAAAAAATTAAGAAATTGCACAAATATATATCATAATTAAATTGCCAAAAGCTAGTAGTAATTAGAAAATTAGAAAAGTCAGAGTGAAAGAAAATCATATAGCATGTAGAAGAGCAAATTTAGTAATCACAGCAGACCTCTCTCAAAATTTATATAAGCAAGAAGACACTGGAGTGACGTATTTGACAGGCTCAGAAAAATTGTTCATTCAGCAAAAATATTATTCAAAAACAATTGAAAACTAAAAGCTGGATCAGTTTATGAACAAATCACATTATGAAAATTGTTGAGCTATGTAAGCAGAAGGAGAATGATATTAGACAGAAATTTCAATATGTGTAAGGAAGTAACCATGACCAGAAGTGACTAGTGTTGAAATAAATACAAAGTGCTTTTTCTTATTTTGTCCTTTGGCAACACAGCTTGTGGGATCTTACCTCCCCAACCAGAGATTGAACCCAGGGCCACATCTGTGAAAGCACTGAATCTTAACCACTGGACACCTAGGGAATTTCCTTTTTCTCCTTTTTAATCACTTTAAAAGTTAATTGACTGTTTAAAGCAAAAATTTTAGCAATATGTTGTGAGGTTTATAACCTATAGAAAAAATTATAAGATAAGAACAACACAAGAAATAAGGAGAAGACAAGGAAGTGCAAGACTATAATATTCTTATGCTATCCATGAAGTATTATAATATTGTTTGAAGGTAGACTATGATTAATTAAAGTTATATAATGTAAACTCAAGACAACCACTAAGAAAATAAATGAAGAGGCATAGTCAAGAAGCCAATCATAGACACAAAATGAAATGCTAAAATATACTGAATTAATTCAAAAGAAGGCAGGAAAATAGGGAAAAGGGAACAAAGAACAGATGGAATAAAAAGAAAACAAATGTGCAATATGGTAGTTTAAAACACAATCACACTGATGATTACATTAAATCAAAATGGTATGATGCTCCAGAGATGCTCATACTGGATAAAAAATAAACACCAAGCTATATGTTACTTACAATAAACCACTTTACATATAAAGACAGAGGTCAAAATTAAAAGGGAGAGTGTACACACAGAGACACACACACATCATCCAAATACTTATCAAAAGTCTAGGCTGTTTTTAGTGTTTTATTTACATGCATTGCCTCAATAAATTAAAAAAAAATTTATGTGGACCGTTTTAAAAAGTCTTTATTGTTATGGGTTTTGGCCTCAAAGCAAGTAGGATCTTAGTTCCCTGTACAGGCATCGAGAACTCACACCCCGTCCATTGGAAAATGAAATCTTAACCACTGGACCAGTAGGGAAGTCCCAACCTCAAAGAATATTTAAAACAGTTTATGATGGATAAGTCATCATTTTGAAGATAAAAAAAACCACAAAGTCAATGCTCTCGACCACCAAAAGACTTTAGACTTCTGGAAGGTAGGAGTAAAACTGTATTTATGTTTTTATCTGGGCTTCCCTGATGGCTCAGTAGTGAAGAATCCACCTGCATTGCAGGAGACACAGAAGATGCAGCTACAATCCCTGGGTCAGGAAGATCCCCTGGAGGAAGAAATGTCAACCCACTCCAGTATTCTTGTCAGGATAATTCATGGACAAAGAAGCCTGGTAGACTACAATTCATAGTGTCAAGTCAGTCAACCCTAAAGGAAATCAACCCAGAATATTCACTGGAAGGGCTGATGCTAAAGGTGAAGCTCCAATAATTTGGCCACCTGATGCAAAGAGCCAACTCACTGGAAAAGACCCCGATGCTCAGGAGACTGGGGCCAACAGAGGATGAGATGGTTAGAGAGCATCACCAGCTTAGTGGACATCAGTTTGAGCAAACTCCTGGAGATAGTAAAGGACAGGGAAGACTGCATGCTGCTGTCCATTGGGTCATAAAGAGTTGGACACAACTTAGCAACTGAACAACAATGTTTGTATCTATAGTGTCTGTATATCTACAATATGAGATCTGACTCATGAAAGGTGATTGATAATCAGATATTTTGCTTTGTTTTGATGTTTGTTTATTTATTTTAATTGGAGGATAAATACTTTACAATATCATGATGGCTTTTGCTACATATTAACATGAATCAGCCATAGGTATACATGGCTTCAGCAAAATGTGAACCATAAACTTCCAGATGTTCAAGCTGGTTTTAGAAAAGGCAGAGGAACCAGAGATCAAATTGCCAGCATCCTCTGGCAATGCAAGAGTTCCAGAAAAGCATCTATTTCTGCTTTATTGACTGTGCCAAAGCTTTTGACTGTGTGGATCACAATAAACTGTGGAAAATTCTGAAAGAGATGCGAATATCACACCACTTGACATGCCTCTTGAGAAACCTGCATGCAGGTCAGGAAGCAAGAGTTAGAACAGAACATGGAACAACAGACTGGTTCCAAATAGGAAAGGAGTACATCAGGGCTATATATTGTCACCCTGCTTATTTAACTTCTATGCAGAGTACATCATGAGAAACGCTGGGCTGGAAGAAGCACAAGCTGGAATCAAGATTTCTGGGAGAAATATCAATAACCTCAGATATGCACATGACACCACTCTTATGGAAGAAAGTGAAGAAGAACTAAAGAGCCTCTTGATGAAAGTGAAAAAGGAGAGTGAAAAAGTTGGCTTAAAGCTCAACATTCAGATAACTAAGATCATGGCATCTGGTCCCATCACGTCAAGGCAAATAGATGGGGAAACAGTGGCTGACTTTATTTTGGGGGGCCCCAACATCACAGCAGATGGTGATTGCAGCCATGAAATTAAAAGACACTTACTCCTTGGAAGGAAATTTATCACCAACCTAGACAGCATATTGAAAAGCAGAGACATTACTTTGCCAACAAAGGTCCATCTAATCAAGGCTATGGTTTTTCCAGTGGTCATGTATGGATTATATTGTCACCCTGCTTATTTAACTTCTATGCAGAGTACATCATGAGAAATGCTGGGCTGGAAGAAGCACAAGCTGGAATCAAGATTTCTGGGAGAAATATCAATAACCTCAGATATGCACATGACACCACTCTTATGGAAGAAAGTGAAGAAGAACTAAAGAGCCTCTTGATGAAAGTGAAAAAGGAGAGTGAAAAAGTTGGCTTAAAGCTCAACATTCAGATAACTAAGATCATGGCATCTGGTCCCATCACGTCAAGGCAAATAGATGGGGAAACAGTGGCTGACTTTATTTTGGGGGGCCCCAACATCACAGCAGATGGTGATTGCAGCCATGAAATTAAAAGACACTTACTCCTTGGAAGGAAATTTATCACCAACCTAGACAGCATATTGAAAAGCAGAGACATTACTTTGCCAACAAAGGTCCATCTAATCAAGGCTATGGTTTTTCCAGTGGTCATGTATGGATGTGAGAGTTGGACTATAAAGAAAGCTGAGCACGGAAGAATTGATACTTTTGAACTGTGTTGTCGGGGAAGACTCTTGTGAGTCCTTTGGACTCTCAAGGAGGGAGAGATACAACCGGTCCATCCTAAGGGAAATTGGTCCTGGGTGTTCATTGGAAAGACTGATGTTAAAGCTGAAACTCCAGTATTTAGGCCACCTAATGCAAAGAGCTGACTTATTTGAAAAGACTGTGGTTTGGGAAAGATTGAAAGCAGGAGGAGAAGGGGATGACAGAGGATGAGATGGTTAGATGGCATCACCAACTCAATGAATGTGAGTTTGGGTAAACTCCGGGTGTTGGTGATGGACAGGGAGACCTGGCATGCTGTGGTTCATGGGGCCATAAAGAATCAGACACGACTGAGCGAATGAACTGAACTGAACTGATACATGTTTTTCCCCCATCCAGAACCTCCCTCCCACCATAATGAATAATGAATGGATGGTTGGCTGGCTGGCTGGATGAAGAAGTGAATGTACCTGGAGATGCAACAGTGCTTCACCAACCCACTGATGGACTGTGCCCTGAACAGACCTTAATTTGAAAATGACAACAGACTTTTCCAGCAGCAGACAATGACATACACTGATGACCAAGGTGAGACTTCAAGCTCTTCGGTGTAGGGAGCATGCCTGAGGTTGGTTACTCAAACCAAGCAGTGGGCCCTTCTAGAACCTGGGGTTGAGATTAGGGTGGAGCTGATAAAGCCTTGACATGAAGTCTCTTTCTTCTAAGACTACTCCCTCTTCGACTCTGAGAACAAACATCCCACCTCCTACCATCGTCTATATGGCATCCTGTCTAAAAGCAATGTCTAGTCAGATGAGAATTTAGCGAGTCATTATATATTTAAATACTGCCAAAGAAACATTTCATTACATCTGTCTTGCAGTTTTAGAGCATAAGGATAATATGTTTGCCAGAGTTGTTAGGATGATTAAACTCATCAAAACCATTCAGAATATATCCAATGGATTAATGCCATTACATTTCTCACAGTGTAGTGTATTTCTTTGTTTAAAAACTCCATTCTTATAAACTTTATTAAATATAAATTGTAGATATCCACTGGAGATTGCTAAACCAAAAAAAAAAAAAATCATGAGGGATTAGAGGACTTCATTATAAAAATACTTAAGTGTCTCACGTCACCCATGGGGAAGAAAGTAGCTGAGTCTCAGGAAAAAAAATCGGAACAAGGATCTGGAAACACATCAGGACAATCGTTTTAACTCACATGTTCACTTTTCTTTGAACAATTATCTCATATTCTTCTAAAGCTTTCTTTTATATTGCACATTACACATGCCAAGCTGTCTTTGGCCACACAATAGAATCTCGACTTAACATCTTTTGCAAGTATCAGTTCAGTTCAGTTCAGTCTCTCAGTCGCTCAGTCGTGTCTGACTCTTTGCCACCCCATGAATCTCAGCACGCCAGGCCTCCCTGTCCATCACCAACTCCCGGAGTTCACTCAGACTCACATTGATCTAGTCGGTGATGCCATCCAGCCATCTCATCCTCTGTCATCCCCTTCTCCTCCTACCCCCGATCCCTCCCAGCATTAACTAGAATATCCATAACCAAATTTTAACTTTCTTGGAGAAATATTCAAATTGACCCATTTTTGATTCAGTGTAAAATCACCTAGAGGAATAATAAATGTTATTTTGTTGAGTAATGGAAGTAATTAGAGAACCATTAAAAAAAATCTAGACAAACATTCCAAGGGTATAAGCTTTTTGAGAGTAGCAGCTCTTACTCCTTTTCATGAATCTTGGCACAATGCCTGACATATGATAAGCAATTGTAAGGATTTTCAATCCTAAAGGAAATCAACCCTAAATATTAATTGGAAAGACTGATGTTGAAGCTGAAGCTCCTAATGTGAAGAGATGACCCATTAGAAAAGACCCTGATACTGGGAAAGATTGAAGGCACAAAGAGAGGAGAGTGGCAGAGAATGAGAAGATTAGATAACATCACCAACTTAATGGACATTACTGGAGCAAACTCTGGGAGACAGTGAAGGACAGGGAAATCTGGTGTGCTGCACTTCATGATATTGAAGAGTCAAATGAGACTTAGAGAGTGAACAACAATAAAGATTTTAATTCCAATCTGTCTAATTTCAAAGCCCTAAAGTAACTTCTACTTGTATCCTTCTTTTCCTCTATCTGTACAGAACTCGTTTATTCTTCTCTGTACTAGTCAGTATAGGCTAAGTCATCCCACATAACAATTGAATCCCCAAATTAGAGTGATTTAGAACAATGATTCTCAAGGTGTGATCTCTAGACAGGCAGTATCAATGTCATGTGGGGACTTGGTAAAAATGCACATCCAGACCTCCTGAATGAAAAACTTGGGATGGGGCCAATTTCTCTTGTTTTACTGAGACCTCTGGTTGCTTTTCGGAAAAGGCAATGGCACCCCACTCTAGTACTCTTGCCCGGAAAATCCTCTGGATGGAGGAGCCCGGTAGGCTGCAGTCCATGGGGTCGCTGAGGTTCTGACACGACTGAGCGACTTCACTTTCACTTTTCACTTTCATGTGTTGGAGAAGGAAATGGCAACCCACTCCAGTATTCTTGCATGGAGAATCCCAGGGACGGGGGAGCCTGCTGGGCTGCCGTCTATGGGGTCGCACAGAGTCGGACATGACTGAAGCGACTTAGCAGCAGCAGCTGGTTGCTTTTGGTGTACACTAAAATTTAAAAAACTTAAATAAGAAAGATTTGTTTTTCATTAAACTTACAAAAGCACTGGGGATTGTCTGTAGCTTTGTTCTACATCTTACTTTGCTAGCATATGGAGCAAACCCTACTGAAAAGAGAGACACAAACCAAGAGTTAGCTCTTAAAACTTCCCTTCAGGGAATTTCGTTGGTGGCTCAGTGGTTGAGAATCTACCTTCTAATGCAGAGGACATAGGTTTGATCCCTTGTAGGAGAAGTTGGATCCTACACAGTGCAGGGTTCCGTATGCTGCAACTAAGACTTGATGCAGCTAAAAATATATATATATTAAAAAGAAAAACAATTTTACTCTGAATTTACATTCCTTTGCCCTCATCAAATCTCCCAGGAATGAGGCAGAAACATAATCCTGCCTCAGAGAAGGGATACCTCGGCAGGGAAGCAGAACTATTGTATCTATTTTTAAATTTTCTCATTTCTGTATGGATTTACAAATGGTAGAAAGTGTGATGCTTTGACAAACATTTTCCAGGCCATGGAACGATCATAATTGCTCCTGTTGTTGAGACTGCTTTGTTCGACTTGCATGGCCATTTTTCTGATCCCACACTCCTGTGCACAACGTCTGCATGTATTTGAAAGAGCAGTGATGTATCCTACCACGTGCTTTTTCCTGTCTCTACTCAAATGTACCTTCTCAGAGAAGTTTTCCCTAACCTGCCTATTTCATACGGTCCCATTCCTCCTCCCTCTGTCACTCTGTCACATTATCCTATTTAATTTTTTTTCATAGCATTTACATGAAGCTGAAGCTATTCATTAGCTTAATTATTCTAAAATTGACTACAACATGAGCTTCATCAGAACAGGGACTCTGTCTGTATTATTCACAGTTCTATCCCAAGAATTTAGAGCAGAGCCTCATACAAAAATGTTCATTCAATATTTGGGGATATGAATGAGTTACTTTCCCCTGAGATGGGCCAGCTAAATTCTCACTGCTGTTTCAAAATGGAGCTGGGGCCACTCCTCAGTGTGAGCCAGGAGCTGGGGATGGCAGATAAGAAGACTTCCAATCTGATGCCCAGACACAGAGCCCAATATGGATTTGGGTCTGCTTTAAACTTACAAAAGCACTGGGGATTGTCTGTAGCTTTGTTCTACATCTTACTTTGCTAGCATATGGAGCAAACCCTACTGAAAAGAGAGACACAAACCAAGAGTTAGCTCTTAAAACTTCCCTTCAGGGAATTTCGTTGGTGGCTCAGTGGTTGAGAATCTACCTTCTAATGCAGAGGACATAGGTTTGATCCCTTGTAGGAGAAGTTGGATCCTACACAGTGCAGGGTTCCGTATGCTGCAACTAAGACTTGATGCAGCTAAAAATATATATATATTAAAAAGAAAAACAATTTTACTCTGAATTTACATTCCTTTGCCCTCATCAAATCTCCCAGGAATGAGGCAGAAACATAATCCTGCCTCAGAGAAGGGATACCTCGGCAGGGAAGCAGAACTATTGTATCTATTTTTAAATTTTCTCATTTCTGTATGGATTTACAAATGGTAGAAAGTGTGATGCTTTGACAAACATTTTCCAGGCCATGGAACGATCATAATTGCTCCTGTTGTTGAGACTGCTTTGTTCGACTTGCATGGCCATTTTTCTGATCCCACACTCCTGTGCACAACGTCTGCATGTATTTGAAAGAGCAGTGATGTATCCTACCACGTGCTTTTTCCTGTCTCTACTCAAATGTACCTTCTCAGAGAAGTTTTCCCTAACCTGCCTATTTCATACGGTCCCATTCCTCCTCCCTCTGTCACTCTGTCACATTATCCTATTTAATTTTTTTTCATAGCATTTACATGAAGCTGAAGCTATTCATTAGCTTAATTATTCTAAAATTGACTACAACATGAGCTTCATCAGAACAGGGACTCTGTCTGTATTATTCACAGTTCTATCCCAAGAATTTAGAGCAGAGCCTCATACAAAAATGTTCATTCAATATTTGGGGATATGAATGAGTTACTTTCCCCTGAGATGGGCCAGTAAATTCTCACTGCTGTTTCAAAATGGAGCTGGGGCCACTCCTCAGTGTGAGCCAGGAGCTGGGGATGGCAGATAAGAAGACTTCCAATCTGATGCCCAGACACAGAGCCCAATATGGATTTGGGTCTGCTGGGTGAGGAACTCATTTAGAGAAGCCTTAAGTCTTCAGTTTATAATTCTACCCTGGAGTCTAGGTCCTTCCTTCCCAATTTTGAGTATACCCAGCATTTGGAAGGAGGCTTCTTCTACTTCTTCTTAGTGAGGGAAATCAAATATCCTGGGAGAATACCTTATTCCCATCTCTAGGAAGGATATGTTTGAGTTATGTAATCCATTCATTTGAAAAATATTTATCGAGTTGCCACTGTTTGCCAGGAAACAGTAAGGAACAGGACATAAAAACCTTTACTCGAACGGAACTTATACTGGAAGAAGGAAGACAGGAATTAGTTTAAAAATTAATCCACAGCATGTCAAGTGGTGAGAAGTCATATGAAAAAAAAATTAAGCAGAGTAGAGCAGAAAGAGATGAGGTGCTATTTTATATAATGTGCCAGAGAAGACCTTTCTCATCAAGGGAACCTTGAGGAATGATTGAAAAGAAGTGTGAAAGCAGATATCTGGTGGAAGAGAGTTCCAGGCAGAGGGCAAAGTCCTTCAGGCAATGGTTTGATTGGCATGTTGGAGAAATTAAACAGGAATCTGAATGATTGGAGCAGAGTGAGCTAGGGCTCAAACTTTTGGACCATGACTCACGGTAAGACATAAATTTTCTACTGGAACCAAGATACACACATACTCACTCACTTGCACACACACACACTGAACTCAAAATTTCACAAAGGAATGCTTGCCTTTATCCTGTGCAGTGCACCCTGATGTGGTCTATTCTATTTTATTCTATTTCATTACCTAATAAGGACCTACTGTATAGCATTGGGAACTCTACTCAATACTTTGTCATGGCCTATATGGAAAAAAAAATCTAAAAAAGAATGAATATATGAATATGTATAACAGATCACTTTGCTGTATATCTGAGACTAACACACATTGTGAATCAACTATACCCCAATTAAAAAAAAAGTCTGGTCATGATTATCTGTATAGATTACATAATCTATTAGTACGTCAGATCCCACAGTTACACTGAGATAGGTTGAGAGTGGTAGAAATTCAGATCAGAGAGGTAATGAGGGGCAGAGAATGTGCTTTTTCAGGTTCTGAAAGGGGACTGGGTAAGAAGGCTATTGAAACATTTGGAGTTAAAGAGTGATTTATATGTTTAAAACATGACTCTGGGGTTTCCCTGGTGGTTCCGTGGTAAAGAATCCATCTGCCAGTGCAGGGGACCTGGGTTCAAACCCTGATCTGGGAAGATCCCACATGCCGAGCAGCAACTAAGCCCCTGCACCAGCTACTGAGCCTGCACTCTAGAGCCCAGGAGCCACAACTACTGAAGCCAGCGAACCCTAGAGCCTGTGCTCCTCAACAGGAGAAGCCACCCCAATGAGAAACCTACTCACCACAGCCAGAGAGTAGCCCCCACTCGCAGCATCCAAAGCAAAGCCCAGTGAAGCAAAGAAGACCCAGCCCAGCCAAAAGTAAAAAAATAAAATAAAAACAGGACTCTGGCTGCTCTTTGGAGAATGCAATGTAACTGGCCAAAGGTGGAGGCTCAGAGAACAGACAGGCTACTCTAACAGTCTACTTAAGAGATGGTGGTGGTTTGAACCGAAAAGGTAGTAGAAGTGATGAGAAGTGGTCTGATTATAGATTTATTTCAAAGAAAGACCCAGCACATTTTCTGTTAAGTGGGGTGATAAATAAAGGTGAAAGACAAAGACAATTCTAAGACTTGAGTGACTGGAGGAATAGAGTTGTCATTTACTGAGAAGGGTCGAACTGAAGAAGACTTAAGTTTGGGAGAGAAAGTGAGATCAGAAATTCTCTTTGGGGTATGTAAGCTTTGGACGTACCTAAGTGGAGCTATTAAAAAGTCAGTTTTATATTTAGATCTAGAAGTTAGTGCTGGAAAGATAACTTTTGAGTGATGAGTTTATACATGGTGCTTAAAAGCATGCTGGGTTATGTTACCGAGGGATTGTGTATGAAATATAGGACAGTGAGGTCTAACTCCTGAGCCTGGAGGCACACCAGCATTTGGAAGTTGGAAAAGACGGGGAGAAACCAGCCAAGGGACTGAAATATAGTGACCAGAAAGGGGACAAAGAGCAAGTGATGTCCTGAAGCAAAACAAGGCAGTGTTTCACAGAGGAGAGAGTTGTCCTGTGTATCAAATGCTGCAAGCGGGCTGCATAAGATCAGGACTGGGAACTGACTCGGACTGGACAGTGTGAGGTCATTGGTGACCTTCAAAGAGGCAGTTTCAGTGGGCTTGGGGTGAAAAAAGAGCCAGATTGGATTTGTTTCTAGAGAGAATGGCTGGAGATGAAGGAGAAAGAGAAGGCATGAAAAATGATTTTGAAGAGGTGCCCAGTAAAGGGGGTCAGAGGAATGAGGCGGTGACACTTAGGTGGGGAGTAACCCTTACAGCTGAGGGGAGACCTTTCGACCACCAGGGAAAGGCCAAGAAGACATCAAAAGCTTTGCCCAGCTTTTACTTTGATGAAGTGCTGACTTTAATAAGCAAATCGCAACTGTTTTTAGGCTCTAAGCTGCTCTGAAACAATCTATTACTTGCATTCAAATGTATTCTAGTGAAAATGGTGCTAAATACATACTTTCTTCAGGCTCTTGGGTTCCTAGCAAATGGCGATGTTTAATAGCTAGGGATGTGGGCATTGCTGTGTGTTCCTGACTGACCGCTGAACAATTGGGCATTATTGGGTAAGTTATTTAACATACGTAGGCCTCAGTTTCTTCATCTAAACAATGGGTATATAATTGTTCTGAATCCATAGGGATATTTAGAGGGTTCAATGAAATAATCCTTAGAAAGCACTCCTGCAGTGCTTTGAAAATTAGAAATGTTTAACAAATATAAGGAACTACTATTTACTTTCTGTAATCTTCACTTAACAGTTCTGGTTAAGGAAAATCCTTGCACAGGCCCAGCCTTTGTGAGACCTACAAAAGCCCAACTATCCCTAGCTTCCCTGGTAGGGCAGAGAGTTCTAAACAAAAATTACCTTAAATAAACTTCTAGATCAGGGATCAGGGCCCAGAAGAGGGGCAGCTGAGCTCTGAGTCCTGGACATTTTTCTGCCAGAACAATGGGGCAGCACAGTTCCTTCACAGGGGTCTCCTTTCCTCCCCTGGCCTGCCTCCTCTTTGATAGAGTTATTCAGTTGTTCATCATGCCACAACAGCCACCAGAATATCCCAGTTCTCTGCAAGCCTCCTAAGTGTATTTACTGCTGAGCAATGCTGCCTCAGAACAATTAAATCTTAAATGACAATTGTCAAATGTGTTGGCAGTTCTTTGGCCTGTGACTGCCAGACTCTTCCTCCTTTGTAGCTTGGCACCTGGAATTTGTAATAAACCTGCCTGGCTCCCTGCCCCCATATTTCTCCAATCCCCTGCAGCACAAGCCATTTAGCCCTCAAAGCAGGCCTGGCTTGCCTCAGGCTCTGAAACTAATCAGCCTCAGGGGTAGGGGTGGGGGTGGGGGCAGAAATCTTTGGCTTCCTAGCCTATCTGAGGATCTCATGTGACCTGTGCTCCAAGCCCAGGGTGACCCTGGCTCTTGTTTCTTCCAAGTAAGGAATTTCCGCTTTTGTCGTCATTCTTGGCTTGTCACCCTACTTTTGAAACCTCATCAGGCTTGCATCCTTCTTTGTTGCCATCTGACAAACCTAACCTCTACCTTCAGCTCATCCTTCCACCTGATCTGCAGGGTCTATTTTGGTCTGACCTGGGAATAGCACCACCTCTATAGAATCCAGGTACTGCTGTAGAAACTTTATGATTCTACTCCTTTTACTGCCTCTGTCAATCATCTGAGGAAGGTCGAGGCAGAAGCACCAATGCCTGTCCCAAGGGCACACAGATAGTGAGCGGGAGGGATGGGTTTTGAGAGAGGGTAGGATTTTAGGATGTGAGATGCACCCAAACCATGTGTCTTCTTCCCCCTGCAATTTTACTCTCCTTTAACCCTTCACTCAGGAGTTCTTCATCTGATAGGTACATTTGAGAAATCCGATTTGGCTCAATATCCCAGAGCAGTGGTCCCCAACCTTTTTGGCACTGAGGATCAGTTTAATGAGAAACAATTTTCCATGAACCAGGGAGAGGGATGGATTTCGGATGATTCAAGTGTATTACATTTATTGTGCACTTTATTTCTGTTTTTCTTACATCATAAGTTCCACTTCAGATCATCAGCCATTAGATCCTGAAGGTTGGGGACCCCTGTCCTAGAGGGTGGGGTTGATTATCCATACGAAGGCAGCACTGGGATGATAATAGCTTCTCTATCTATCTGTCTTCTCTCTCTCTGTCCTTCTCTCTTTGTTTCTTGGACTTGAATGTTGTCATCAGGAAAACATAGGGTTTGGTCCCCTGAGGTTGGAGTAGATCTCTCCGTTCCAAGCTTCAGGTGAACCTCTTTATTCTCCAGTTAAATTTACCAGAAAGCTCTGCATGTGGCTTTAGGCACAAGCCCAACTAATAATAAAATTTTACCGAGTTTTCCCACTTGTCATCATTGTCCTTGTGAGTGTCTCTCCCTTGGGATGAAGCCAGGGTGGCTGGATCTGAGTACTCTTTTGGGTTCCAAAGACCAAAACCTTATTACAATGAATTCCTGAAATCACTCCTGTCAGGCTTCAAGTTCAGTGCTCTGAATGTACAAAATTTGGTATAACACAAGGCATTAAATGTAGCAATAAAGGCCTTTCCACCACCTAACAAAGCATGAGCTCTGATGGGATCTCCTCTGTATAATAAAATGCTAAGCATTTGCTCTAACACGCCTTTAATCTCAGACAGAAAATTCCATCTGCAAACTTCCTCTGGTTATTCTACAATGGCTTCAAATTTCTTATGCTGGGCTGAATAAAATACCATCACTTCAATAATGGGAAATACAAAGGCTTTTCAAAGGAATGTGCTGTACAAGAAGTGTTCTTTTTATTATTTTTTTTTCAGACTCCAACAGTTGACTTTTAATATCTGATGTTTGACTTTGTCCTTAGGGATTTTTTTTTTTTAACCGTAGGCCCATACATTTCTGTGACAAGAGAGAGAAGAGAGACTTGGGTTTATTAAAGGAATGATTATACATCTTTGAGAAGTTGTTGGGTTGGTTGTCTGGAAGGTGAGGAAGAGGCAGGTCTGAAAGAGGTTACCCTGCATCTCAAAGATAGCACCCTTTGTGAGACTGAGGACTTGCTCATCGGTGTGGAGATTTCCCTCCAGTGGTGGCTGAGTCATGTCCAACTCTTGCGACACCATGCACTGTAGCCTGCCAGCTTCTTTGTCCATGGAATTTTCCAGGCAAGAACACTGTAATGGGCTGCCATTTCCTTCTCCAGGGAATCTTCCCAACCCAGAAATAAGACCCTGGGTCTCCTACATTGCAGGCAAATTCTTTACCAACTTAGTGACAAGGGAAGCTTGTACAATATTCCCTCCAGTATTGGTCCTGAACTCATCCTCGACAACCTTTATGCCGATTCACTCAATCTACTGGCCTGGAGAATTCCATGGACTGTACAGTCCATGGGGTCGCAGAGTCAGCCATGACTGAGTGACTTTCACTCACTTACTCACCTTTCCAGTTCACTTTGTGACCCCTTTTAGCACTTATTTTTCTATACTGCTACCATCAAGCTCAGTTCCCTAAGAGCTTTAGAATGAGCTATATTCCAGCCAAATGCTCATCTTGACTATGGGATAGAGATTCTGGCCTGAGTCCAGGTCCGCTCCTTTCACATATTGCAACAGGAAAGTATGGTGAAGGATATGGGTCTTAAGGGACAGGGTTATAATCACATGTCAGTGCATTCATTTCATGACTGTGGGTAGGATTATTATCTAGGGGGATACTATGTGCTATGATGAATGACAAAGCTCCCAATGTAAGAGATATGTAATTGATATTTATTAATTGTGCTCCTTGTTATTGGGCAGCCCTCTATATGGTGATTCAGGAACATAGGCTCTGCCCATTTTGGGGGTGCTCCACCTTCTCAAAGGCCCTCAGAATCCTCTTCATCCAATCTCCATACAGGGAAGTAGAGGAGAGAAGTTCAGTTCAGTTCAGTCGCTCAGTCATGTCCAACTCTTTGCAACCCCATGAATCGCAGCACACCAGGCCTCCCTGTCCATCACCAACTCCCAGAGTTCACTCAGACTCACGTCCATCAAGTCAGTGAGCCATCCAGCCATCTTATCCTCGGTCATCCCCTTCTCCTGACCCCAATCCCTCCCAGCATCAGAGTCTTTTCATTTTTTATTGTGGATGTTTACACCTACTTAAAAATTTATTTAGTGTTGGGCATTTGCAACTAGAGAACACATAATGTTTATTCCCGTGGCAGACAGAGAAGGGGAGCATGTAGGTTTCCATATCATCAAAAAACATAGTCTCTTACCCATCTTTTCTTCCGCTATATTCTATGTTTCTCAAGGTTAAGAACCTACTTTAGTTATTTCTTTTTCACCTAAGATCCAAGACAGTGCTATATTTATGGTAAATATTCTCTATGTGCTCTGAGTAATGTGTAAGTGAAAAAATAAATGTATGAGTAAAAATCCTTTGAATATCAAAGCTGTGCAGCAAGAAACACTATGGTGAAGATGCAGATGGAGATGAGGTTATTTGTAGTAGATAAAAGCCTTTTCAGTTCAGTTCAGTCACTCAGTCATGCCCGATTCTTTATGACCTGGTGAACTGCAGCACTGCAGGCCTCCCTGTCCATCACCAACTTCTGGAGTCCACCCAAACCCATGTCCACTGAGTCAGTGATGCCATCCAGCCATCTCATCCTCTATCGACCCCTACTCCTCCTGCCCTCAATCTTTCCCAGCATCAGGGTCTTTTCAAATGAGTCAGCTGTTCGCATCAGGTAGCCAAAGTATTGAAGTTTCAGCTTCAACATCAGTCCTTCCAATGAACACCCAGCACTGATCTTCTTCAGGGTGGACTGGCCTGATCTCCTTGTAGTCCAAGAGATTCTCCAGAGTCTTCTCCAACACCACAGTTCAAAAGCATCAACTCTTTGACGCTCAGCTTTCTTTATAGTCCAACTCTCACATCCATACATGACCACTGGAAAAACCATAGCCTTGACTAGATGGACCTTTATTGACAAAGTAATGTCTCTACTTTTTAACATGCTGTCTAGGTTGGCCATAGCTTTCTTTCCAGGGAGTAAGCATCTTTTAATTCCATGGCTGCAGTCACCATCTGTAGTGATTTTGGAACCCAGAAAAATAAAGTCAGCCACTATTTCCCCATCTATTTGCTAGGAAGTGATGGGACCGGATGGCATGATCTTAGTTTTCTGAATGTTGAGCTTTAAGCCAACTTTTTCACTCTCCTCTTTCACTTTCATCAAGAGGCCATTTAGTTCTTCTTCACTTTTTGCCATAAGAGTGGTGTCATCTGCATATCTGAAGTTATTGATATTTCTCCTGGCAATCTTGACCTTTACATTTTAATAATTCAGTCAAATTTGCTTCTTGATGCTATATCAAGAGCATTCTTTTTCATTGTTCAGTGTCCAGACTGGGACACAACCAATAAAGATAGCTGGAAAATACTTGGAAGGAAATAAAAGAGATGGTATGAAATTAATTAAATTCATTTATAATAGAAATTGAAGAAAATGAGAGAAGAGGAATTATAGACTTTGAAAGAGAGAAGGCTGTATGGTTGTTAATTAATGACTTTTATGCATTTAAACAAAAATTAGAAAAACAGTCCTTTGTGTTAAATAGAAAATGATGTGAGTGAGTTATGTTAATTAAAATGACATTTTGAAAGATATGAATATGTTAGTTGTTAGTGTTCCATCAATAAAAGATGGCAGTGAACTTTGAAGGATTTATAAAACAAAGAAATTCAAAGATGTATTCAAAAAGTAATATCTAATTTTTTTTTCTCTTTGCTCTCATCTTGTGTTGCACAGATTTCACAAATAACTTCCAAGTCTTGGTTTCTGTGTTAGGAAAAGAAAACAGTCCTTATTTGGCAATTATATACTTAGAACTCTGTCATCCAATAAAATAAATCAGAAATGCTTCTTTAATATTATAACACTGTGATCAGTTTATAAGAAGATATTCTTATAGTTTAATAAAGAAAATTATTAAATCATTAGTGATCACTGAGTTCCTAAAGAGAGAGACAATTTAATATTCTCGGCTCTAAGAAGTCAACTCTGGTTCTCTCACTTGCTATCTGTGTCCTGCCTTGGCCTAAATATTATTTACTCTCTCTGTTCCTGAGTTTGCTCATATGTAAAGTGACAGTCATAATTATACCTGCTCTAGAGGTAATACATATAGAGTCCTTGAAATATTTTCTGAGACAGATCAGTAGTCTATACTTGTTAATGATTTTATTACTATATTTTTGGCTTCTTCCTAAATATATTATGTATTTAATCTCATGTACTTCAGTCTTAATTACATATGAGGGAATTGAAGCTGACACTAATTAAATGGCATGACTAAAGTCACATAACCATTAGAATAGAGTCTGCATTCAACTTTTAGCCTTATTTTAAACATGAAAATTTTATATTTTGACAATGTGCTTTTTTACCTTCACTCTTTTATTTTAAAGTAAGCATTTTCTGGTCAATAGAATGAAGGGTTTTTTTTTTTTTTTTCATTATACTAATACAAAATAATGTCTTGACTGAAATACAGAGCTTTGAATCACTCAAAGAGAAGCAACAAATTATTACTGGGTGAAACTCTCTGTAAATATCAAATTCTTCCACATCTACAAAGTAACGCTTTACTTGATAAGCATTAAATTTTGTTAGAGATTCTAGAAAAACATTTTAAAGTAAATGCTACTTTCTGAAATGATTCCATCTGTTTTCATATGAAACACACTTAACTCACTCCCACATATATCCTAGAAAATCAATTTCCACTTGATCACAATAAAATTGATATCCAATTTCTCAAATAATTGACCAAGTTAAACCTTTGACATGTCTGTGGCTGCTGTGTATCAGTGAAGTGTAGCAGATCAAAGTTATATCACCAAGCGTGGCATATTAATTAAATTTTACTAAGCAGTTTTGACTTGATTACTGAGGAAAGTGTTTCTTTTTCTGCTGATATTTTTAAGAAGGAAAGAGATAAAGTGCAAATATTTCAGTGGACCTTTTCATTTAAATTCTTTTTCTACTGCAAAGTGCAGGGTATTTGTGTTCATCTGAGAAAACAAAATCTATAAACTAAAATTTCTCTGAGATCAGCTAAATGTGACTTAATGATAAGACAGGGCTTCCTTGGCAGCTCAGTGGTAAAGAATCCACCTGCCAATGCAAGAGCCACAGGTTAGATCTCTGACCAGGGAAGATCCCACATGCCTTGGAGCAACTAACCCTGTGGTCCACAACTATTAGGCCTGTGCTCTAAAACCCAGGAGCTGCAGCTACTGAGTATACATGCCACAACTACTGAGTCTACATGCTCTAAAGCCTGTGCTCTGCAACAAGAGAAGTCACCACAATTAGAAGCCCATGCGCCACAATTAAGGAGTAGCCCTCACTTGCCACAACTGGAGAAAAACCCACGTAGCTACAATAACCAAAAGTAAATAAATAAAACTTACTGTCTCTATAATGTGCAAATAATGCCAGTGCGACTACTAGCATGAAGTTGTTTAAAAATATAAATATGAAGTTGCTTAAAAAGAAAAATGGGGGCTTCCCTGAGAGCTCAGTTGGTAAAGAATCTGCCTGCAATGTGGGAGATCCAGGTTTGATCCCTGGGTTGACTCAGGAAGATCCTCTGGAGAAGGGAATGGCTACCCACTCCACTATTCTTGGGCTTCCCTTGTGGCTCAGTTGGTGAAGAATCCTCCTACAATGTGGGAGACCTGGGTTGGATCCCTGGGTTGGGAAGATCCCCTAGAGAAGGAAAAGGCTATCCACTCCAGTATTCTAGCTTAGAGAATTCAGTCCACGGGGTCGCAAAGAGTCAGACACAACTAAGCAACTTTCACTTTTTCACTTACAAAAAACCACATTATTGTCTAAAGTGATACTGGAATTATTTTGTAAATTAGTTAATACTCCAATCCAAGTGAATGAAGAGAAGTTCAGTAACTTTATTCTTTGCATGAGTCATCTTTTGCCAACTTAAGCACATAGCTGTATCTGTGAGTAGGGCTGGTCAGTGTGACACATTTAAATCATATGGACCATTTCAGTCATGTGATTCACATAAGTAACATTTGTAAATAATGAATCATGTATAAAATAAAATTCCTAATATGTTTCACAGGAATAGGTTGGGAAGGTATTTTTATATATTTGTTTTTTGACTCTTTAGTCTAAATTGTTCACTGATAACAATGTATACATTTTCAAAAGGGGTTCCAGACGATTATAAAGTAATGTTTATTGCTTGAGTAACAGAGTGACTAACCTAAGAAATCTTTCTTCTTTATTTTTTGCCCACCATATTATTAATACTTGTGCCAGTGTACATATTTGATCATATCATACATATTATTTTATGTATTTTTCCCCAAAGAATGGTACATCAGAGGTGTTATTCCATAGCATTATGATAGCAGTATGTAGAATCCTACTTAATTATTTTAAAATTCAAATGATATTTCCTATTTGGACATAATACTTTTTGTTCAAACAATCCTTTGTTAATGAACACTCTGATAGCTGTTTATTTTTTTCTTCCTTTTTTTGTCATTGTGAATAATACGATAACAGAGTCCTGGTACATATATCATTTTCAGGAAATAATAGTACTTTTGCTGAGGCCTTTTTGGACTTTTTTTTTTTTCCCCCAGAGTTTATCCCCTTAGCAATTTTGAAATGCAAATAAACTGACTTCCTCTTACTCCCTCCCCTCCACCAGAGTCTTTGATGGAGAGCACTGTAATAGGAGTATGAACAAGACAAATAGGACTACAAGTACATGGAGAAAGTTGCACATTGCAACTATAGGGTTATTAAGAAGGAAGAAGGCCATTTTATCACTTTACTTACAGCTCTTTAATATTATTGCATTTATTCTGTGACAGAAAAATAAGGTGTACATACAAATTCTCAAATAATGTATTTTGCCGTAAAATGCATAAAATGTGAATTACATGAGCTATAGAAATCCTTTTAATATCTGGAGAAATAGTTGTAGTCTTTAAGTGGCTGTAGCATGACATAATAAAAACCACATAAAATGTAAACACTGAGTCAAAATTTAAAATTCTCTGGGTTTTTGTTTTCACATGAAAATATAAGGAGGTAAGCAGAGTTGGACTGTAAAGAAAGCTGAGCACTAAAGAATTGATGCTTTTGAACTGTGCTCTTAGAGGAGACTCTTGAGAGTCCCTTGGACTGAAAGGAGATTAAACCAGTCAGTTCTAAAGGAAATCAGTCCTGAATATTCATTGGAAGGACTGATGATGAAGCTGAAACTCTAATACTTTGGCCACCTGATGTGAAGAATTGACACATTTGAAAATACCCTGAAGGCAGGAGGGGAAGGGGATGACAGAAGATGAGATGGTTGGATGGCATCACTCACTCAATGGACATGGGTTTGATCAAGGTCTGGGAGGTGGTGATGGGCAGGGAAGCCTGCCATGCTGCAGTCCATGGGGTCACAAAGATTCGAACATGACTGAGTGACTGAACTGAACTGAATGATGCTGGTGTGAGGATTGTATCTGGCATAGATTAAGCGCTCAGCAAATATTTGTTTACCAGTAAACATCTAGAATGCTAAAGACAATGTGTCAAGAGTCCAGAATCCTAAAACCATATACTTATAAACTACCAGCTCTTCACTTCAGTTCAGTCACTCTTTGCAGCCCCATGGACTGCATGCAGCATGCCAGGCCTCCCTGACCATCAACAACTCCCAGAGTTTACCCAAATTCATGTCCATTGAGTAGGTGATGCCATCCAACTATCTCATCCTCTGTTGTCCCCTACTCCTCCAGCCTTCAATCTTTCCCAGCATCAGGGTCTTTTCAAATGAATCAGTTCTTCACATCAGGTGGCCAAAGTATTGGAGTTTCAGATATAACATCTGTCTTTCCAGTGAACACTCAGGACCTATCTCCTTATGATAGACTGGTTGGATCTCCCTGAAGTCCAAGGATCTCTTAAGGGTCTTCTCCAACACCACAGCTCAAAAGCATCAATTCTTCAGTGCTCAGCTTTCTTCACAGTCCAATTCTCACATCCATACAAGACCACTGGAAAAACCATAACCTTGACTAGATGGACCTTTATTGGCAAAGTATTGTCTCTGCTTTTTAATATGCTGTCTAGGTTGGCCATAAATTTCCTTCCAAGGAGCAAGCATCTTTTTATTTTGTGGCTGTAGTCACCATCTGCAGTGATTTTGGAGTCCCTAAAATAAAGTCTGACACTGTTTCCACCGTTTCCCCATCTATTTGCCATGAAGTGATGGGACCAGATGCCATGATCTTAGTTTTCTGAATGTTGAGCTTTAAGCCAACTTTTTCACTCTCCTCTTTCACTTTCATCCATAGGCTTTTTAGTTCCTCCTCACTTTCTGCCATAAAGGTGGAGTCATCTGCATATCTGAGATTATTGATATTTCTCCCAGCAATCTTGATGCCAGCTTGTGCTACATCCAGTCCAGCATTTCTCATGATGTACTCTGCATATAAGTTAAATAAGCAGGGTGACAATATACAGACTTAACATACTCCTTTTCCTATTTGGAACCCATCTGTTGTTCCATGTCCAGTTCTAACTGTTGCTTCCTGACCTGCATACAGGTTTCTTATAAGGGAGATTAGGTGGTCTGGTATTCTCATCTTTGAAGAATTTCCCAGTTTATTGTGATCCACACAGTCAAAGTCTTTGGCAGTCAAGAAAGCAGAAATAGATGTTTTTCTGAAACTCTCTTACTTTTTCGATGATCCAGTGGATGTGGGCAATTTGATCTCTGGTTCCTCTACCTTTTCTAAAACCAGCTTGAACATCTGGTTTTTCATAGTTCACTTACTGTTGAAGCCTCTCTAGGAGATTTTTGAGCATTACTTCACTAGTGTGTGAGATGAGTGCAATTGTGTGGTAGTTTGAGCATTTTCTGGCATTGCCTTTCTTAGGAATTGGAAAACTGACCTTTTTTAGGGCTGTGGCCACTGCCAAGTTTTCCAAATTTGCTGGCAGATTGAGTGCAGCATTTTAAGAGCATCATCTTTTAGGATTTGAAAGTGCTCAACTGGAGTTCCATCACCACCGCTAGCTTTGCTTTTAGTGATACTTCCTAAGGCCCACTGGACTTCACATTTCAGGATGTCTTCTGACTTTAGGTGAGTGATCACACCATCATGATTGTCTGGGTCATGAATCTTTTCCGTACAGTTCTTCTGTGTATTCTTGCCATGTTTTCTTAATATCTTCTTCTTCTGTTAGATCCATACCATTTCTGTCCTTTATTGAGCCCATCTTTGCATGAAATGTTACTAAAATAGCTAAATGTTAGTAAAATAGCTGATTCCTGATATATATACTATTATACTGGCTGGCTCTTACTTCAATAGTATATTTACTAGGAATTTTCTATTTTACCAACAATATTAGTAATTAGTACCAATCTATTTCTCATCTGTAAAAACAGTACAGCAATATAGATGTGATTTAGAATTCACAGTATCCAATATTTTTATCTAAATGTATTTTCTTACTGATTTATGAAAACAGAGAATTAAAAAAAAAAAACTTCCAAATTATTGGCACTATGCCCAAATAATGTACAAAGAGAGATGTATGACCTTTACCTAAAATTTTTATTATTTCCTCTCTATTAGTATTGTACTTCTTACTCTACAATTCTTTCAGTTCATGAGAACCATGTAACTGACTATCCCAACACTTGCCTTCATTTGCTTCCTTTTGCAGCTTGGATCTCATGGGTTACTATTAGTCATTCTTGTCCTCAAATCACACCCTCACTGCTCTCTTTCATTCTATGTCATACACATGGTAAAACTCAACCCTTGTTTAAGAAATGACTTCTTCATTCTTGAAGAAAAGCTGCAGAAAATCAAATGAATAAGGCTGACTGGCTGTACTAAAAATTGTTGTATTGTTGTGTAGTCACTAAGTCATGTCTGACTCTTTTGTGACCCTATGGACAGTAGCCAGCCAGGCTCATCAGTCTATGGGATTTGGACTTGAGAGAATGGAATGAGTTGCCGTTTCCTTCTCCAGGGGTTCTTTCTGACCCAGGGATCGAACTTGAGTCTCCTACATTTATAGGCAGATTCTTTACCACTGAGCTACCTGGAAAGCCCATAATAAAAATTAGTGAATATTAACACTAAATGGAATCTAACTCTGCCTAGAAAATATATTGTGTCACCCACTCACTTCAGTTTAAATTTATCCTCCCCCAAATTAAAAGACGCTTACTACTTGGAAGAAAAGTTATGACCAACCTAGATAACATATTGAAAAGCAGAGACATTACTTTGCCAACAAAAGTCCATCTAGTCAAGGGTATGGTTTTTCCAGTAGTTATGTATGGATGTGAGAGTTGGACTGTGAAGAAAGCTGAGCACCAAAGAATTGATGCTTTTGAACTGTGGTGTTGGAGAAGACTCTTGAGAGTCCTTTGGATTGCACGGAGATCTAACCAGTCCATTCTGAAGGAGATCAGTCTTGGGTGTTCATTGGAAGGACTGATACTAAAGCTGAAACTCCAATACTTTGGCTATGCAAAGAGTTGACTCATTGGCAAAGACCCTGATGCTGGGAGGGATTGGGGGCAGGAGGAGAATGGGATGACAGAGGATGAGACAGCTGGATGGCATCACTGACTAGATGGATGTGAATCTGAGTAAACTCCGGGAGTTAGTGATGAACAGGGAGGCCTGGCGTGCTGCGATTCATGGGGTCGCGAAGAGTTGGACACGACTGAGTGTCCAACTGAATTGAACTGAACTCAACCTCTTATATATTGACAAATCAGGGGATACAAATTAGAATTTCTCTCCATCTCACCTGTACCTATCTTTTTCCTATTCATCTCACAGAAGTCCTTTTCCTGTATAAGATAAAATCTTCCTTTAAAGTTGGAAGTCTTGCTAGTTCCTAAAGTATGGTCCAAGAATTAATAGCAATAATGTTACATGAGTTAAAATTCCATTTTGGAAAGTTGGTTCATATCAGCCTCATATTAAGATAATTAGTTTATTTTAACCTACTACAAAACACCATGGGGATTTTGCTGAATATAAATACAAGACCACTGTCTTTGAAGTTGTCAGGCTTAAAGAATAAATAACAATTAAAAACAAATTAAAAGAAAACTTGCAGCTAGTGATTTATGGCCTAGTTTCTTTGTATTTTAAACTACAAGATTGTACAGAATCATTTCTAATAGCATGATCCTTTAGACTTTCCTGATCTTAAGTCCTGGAATTCTGAAAGACTAAAAATGCTTACTCCTTGGAAGAAAAGTTATAACCAACCTAGATAGCATATTCAAAAGCAGAGACATTATTTTGCTGACTAAGATTCATCTAGTCAAGGCTATGGTTTTTCCTGTGGTCACGTATGGATGTGAGAGTTGGACTATAAAGAAGGCTGAGAGCCGAAGAATTGGTGCTTTTGAACTGTGGTGTTGGAGAAGACTCTTGAGAGTCCCTTGGACTGCAAGGAGATTCAACCAGTCCATTCTGAAGGAGATCAACCCTGGGATTTCTTTGGAAGGAATGATGCTAAAGCTGAAACTCCAGTACTTTGGCCACCTCATGTGAGGAGTTGACTCACTGGAAAAGACTCTGATGCTGGCAGGGGTTGGTGGCAGGATGAGAAGGGGACAACCGAGGATGAGATGGCTTCATAGCATCTCCGACTTGATGTACCTGAGTTTGAGTGAACTTCGGAAGTTGGTGATGGACAGAGAGGCCTAGCATGCTGCTATTCATGGGGTCGCAAAGAGTTGGATATGACTGAGCGATTGAACTGAACTGAACTGAAAAATGTGGTACACAAAAGTTACTGATTTAAAATGTAAGCTCCAGGAAGATAGGTACTTTTCTGTTTCATTTGTTGCAGTATTTACACCACTTAGAAAAGTGCCTTGTGCATTATTAGCATTAATCAGTTTCAAATGAAACTCTGTTAGAGATAGTTTCAATAAAAACAAATGAAAAAAAAAAGTACAGTTTTCTGTTCTATATTTAGGTTAAGAAATAGGGTCTTGAGGGAGATCCCTTCTATTCATGCCCCTATGTCTCTCCCTTAATAAAGAGAGAATGAAAATTTTTCCAACATTTTGACCCACCTACATATTGCTAGGACACCAAGGAAGAAATAATGATTTTTTTTTCTAATTATTGGACATGTTCTTGGCCCTCTTTCTCTACTCAGTTGGGTTTTTGAGTGGAAGGTCAATAGCTGTGCACTGATAAGATGTATTGACTTCAGCTCTCTACTAATTCATTTCTTGTTTTCCACTGAACATGCACAAGCCCAAAGGCTGTGAGTTCTTACAGTTCCTGTTTTCCTGTGAAAGGCATACTAGATAGGATTTCTTTACACAGGGTAACCTTTTTCTGCTTCACATGGGTGGGTAGAATGAAATTGACTCAGATTCCTGAATGTATTCACTGTAGTGAAAGTAGACTATGCAGTATTACTCCATCCAGAATATTTCAGAGAGCTCTACATATTGACTCTTTACTTGATGCTATTAACTTACAGGTATTTCAATTTTTGTTTGGCTTTGCATTTGAATCTCCCAACAGTTAGAGTCCAGAAGGGAAGAAGAATTAGTGATGAATTACCAAAGTTTACAACAAGTTTTATTATATCTGAGGCCTCCTTTTATGGTCATAGCCATTAGGCAGATTCACTATATTTTTATCTGTTAGTACACTGGCAATATTCAAGCTGCTAAATGTATTTTCTTTCTAACTTAAAAATGTAGTGATTTCTTTTCTTTTGATTGAGGAAGAGGACTGTCACAAATACATTGCTCTTAAGGATGTTTTTTCCCTCACAAAGATTCCTACATTATGCCCTTCTCTGAAGACATACAGCAAGCAAAACTCTATGATCACTTATAGCATCAACTGGAGAGATGAAGTTATGTAACCGATTTCTATTCTCAGCTACATCGCAGTATTCTCATTTTATTGGCTTCACTGATAATGGTCATTGTTGATTTTAAATTTAATAGGATTTTAAAATGAAGCAGAAAGAAATTAATTGCTGGGGAAAAAAAATGTGTGAAAGCAGCAAGTTAAAATCCAAGGCTAGTCTTTGTGTTCTACAACATGAGTTCTAATAGCAGGAAATAATGTTTAAATAACATCAAGGAAATATTTACAAACAGATGCATAGTAGCTAGTTTTAGGTGGAATTAACAAATATAGACTATCCTTTTTATGTTAAGATTACAACAAACAAATCCTTCTTTAGATAAGAATCGCTAGTATCTTTTGCAATGGGTATATAAGAAAAAATGAATACCTTTAAGTTGTCTGTTACTTTGAACTGACAGAGTTGACAATACACAGTCTAGTGTTCCCCATATAGCTATGTCATCAAGTAAGGATGACTTATTAGTCATGAATTTCCTGAAGCAGAGAGGGAAAATGCATAAATCAGAGACTGAATCAATGAAGCAAATCAAAGTAATGTTTCCTTTATATTATCAAGGTGTGTTGGACAATCCTAGAAACTTACACTTAAAAGTATATACATAAAAAGAGCTCCAACAAAATGAATAATGAAAATAGCCGGAAACAGGATTAGTGATTAACAATGACTCAGTGACTGTAATAAACAAACCATGTAATTTCAAGTTTGTGACAATTGGTGAAGGTCTTGTGGTCCAACAAGCATATGCCCTGTGCAGGTTGATAGGATTTAAGACAGGCAAGGGAATAACTATAATAAGCTTCATCACTTGGCATATAATCAAAGTAAACATGAAGCAATTTCATTAAATTTCTCTACTCCCAATCTATACATAGCAAAGAGCAAACGCCTGATCTAGAAATAGACAACTTGTTCTTACTGTGGACCAAAATGGGAAACTTAAACAAGCAATAATGAAAACACCAATGATGGCTAGAGCAGAGAAAAAATGTGACAAGTGACATAAAAATAACCATTAATAAAAAAAATCCACCTGTGTTTAGTCAGTTAGCAGTAGAAGAGACAGTGATGGGGTTATCAGAAAAATCAATAATTTGTACTGATGCTGCATATCTAGTTGTAAATAAGAGCAGATCCTAAATATGTATGTTATCTTGTATATATGTCTGTATAGTTTTCTTGAAGACACTACTGCCTTTGGGGTATTGAAGACTTTGACAATAGATAGAGGCTGAGGCAAATAGGAACTGATTTTTAAAGGAGAAATCACCAAGATAGACCAACACTGACAAACACTAAAACAATCACCCACAAATTTGTGCTTCCGGTTTTCAGACATTATTTCTTGGCTTGTCTGTGAGGCATGACAGCAAGACAAGCTTTGTTATAGTGGACAGCCTAGATATTATGGTCTAGTTTTTCTCAACGATAGTAGTAATAAGCATGGGCTTTGAGTTTTGAAAGGGTAGCTGCCATCAAGTGAGGAAAAAGATTTTCAGGGAGAAATAAATCATTTCAATAAAACATTACTCAGCTGATGAAACTCACCTTCCAAGTTGAAGAAGCATTAGTTATTTTGCGCAAAGCATCCACTTTTGCATTTTCTCATTTTTCTTTTTTTAACCTTGGCTACATCTTTAGTGGGGGAACTACCTCTCTGACAGTGTAAATGGTGTTACTGACTGTGAATCAAAATACTCTTATACCTTAATCTAGGACTGGAAACCTGATTAAAGCTTGTTAGATATGCAGAATCTTAGGCCCCACTCTACCTTCTTTGAATTAAAATCTACATTTTAACAAGATTCTTGTGAGTAACATGTACATTAGAATTGAGAAACACTATTCTGAAAAGATCAATAACACATCCTATTTCCCAAATTTTAAAACAAATTCTTCCCTCATAGCTCAGTCAGTAAAGAATCTGCCTGCGATACAGGAGAGCCAGATTTAATCCCTGGGTCAGGAAGAGTCCCTGGAGAAGGAAATGGCTATCCATTCCAGTATTCTTGCCTGAGGAATTACACGGACAGAGGAGCCCAGCAGGCCACAGTCCATGGGGTAATAAGAGTCAGACATAACTTAGTGACTAAACCACCACCACCAAAACAATGCTAGGAAGTTCAGGCTGAGATTCACTCTTTAGAACTGTGTGAGTTTGCTTCAACTTTAGTCATTATCTGGCATCTATATTTCTACCTACCTATCTAGCTGTTGTGATCATTTTCCAGAAGTAAGATGAAGCTCCACCCAAAATTTTTCTCAGATTTTGAGATGCGTGATGCCACACATACATGCCAAGAGGATATGGAAAAATTATTAGTCACATGACAAAACTTTCCTGGAAGAGCAGGTCAGCTCCAAATCAAGTTTAAACGTGGTTTGAGATCTTAGGGAAAAAAAAAAAAAAAAACAACAGTGGCTTGGGGGTTTTATTGTGGTCAGTAGGTGGATCATGATGAGGGTTCCCATGCAAACAAAGGGATTGCTGTGGCTTGAACCTCTCATGAGGGCTAAAGGAGAGAATATCAGTGATTTTTTAAAAATCAGATTTCTTATCATTGTTTTCCTTATCAGATGTGGAATGCAAGGGAGAAAGGTAGGGTTGAGGCTTAAAAGCTCCATCAGAAACTAGAGTCAGGGACACTGCTGATTTTTAGTGACTGAAATGTCCCAGTTTTCATTTAATTGAATTTGAAGTTGGTTAAGTAGATTTTGAGGGGTATGTATGAGGGCAGCCGCCTAATATTGGTAAGAGAGGTGAATGTTCTGTCGACTCTGTGCTGCATAATCCCAGCATTGTGCAATCTCATTCTTGGAAATGAAGTGGTTGCTTTGGTCACTATGAATGATATCTAGGACTCTGGAATGGAGAAAGAGTGACAATCAAAATGCCAGTAGTCTTGTACACAGAAATCGGTTATAAAATAAAGCTGATTCTAAAACGTATGAAAACACAGAGGCCTAGGATAAAAGAAGTTTAAAACAGAACTATGATAACAATATTTTTTTAAAGTAAAAAACAAAACGAAAACAGCAAGAACTATGTTGTAGGACTTTGCCTTATTTTAAGACCTACTATGAAACTCCAGTACTTTGGCCACATCATACGAAGAGTTGACTCATTGGAAAAGACTCTGATACTGGGAGGGATTGGGGGCAGGAGGAGAAGGGGACAACAGAGGATGAGATGGCTGGATGGCATCACCGACTCCATGGACGTGAGTCTGAGTGAACTTGGGGAGTTGATGATGGACATGGAGGCCTGGTGTGCTGCCATTCACGGGGTCACGAAGAGTCAGACACGATTGAGCAACTAAACTGAACTGAACTGATAAAGCTGTAGTCACTAAGACAGTGCAATATTGGTGTAAAAAGAGACACAGAGATCCTTGGAACAGAACAGAGAGTCTAGAAATAGACCCATATTTATATGATTAATTGATTTTCAACAAGGTAATTAAGATGCGGAAAAGAGTGTTCTCAACAAAGGGAGCCTGAATAACTGAATATCCACAAACCTTCACACATATCTCACACTTATAGTTTCTATGAAAAAAAGCTACTAGAATGAATGCTTTTCATTTTTGATTTTTCAGTAGTTTAAAAACTACTCAAAATGAATAGAAGACCTAAATATGAAAGCTAAACTATTTAACTTCTAAAGGAAAATGCAGAATAAAACCTTTAAAATTCAGAACAAGGCATAAACTGCTAAAAAATGTGAGACACTGAATTTCATAAAAATTAAAAACGTCTGCTCTTCAAAAGACACTGTTAGAAAAATGAAAATGCAAGGGGGTAGAAAATGTTCACAGTATAAAGATAGGACACAGGACTTGTATTCAGACATGTCAGTAACTCTTGCAACTCATTAACAAGACCACAAGTGGAAAACAGACCAAAGATTTGAATGGACACTTCACAGAAAGAACACATTCTTTATCATTCTATTTATATGAACTTCTAGAATGAACAAGTGCAGATCAGTGGTTTCCTGGTATCAGAGAAGCTCAAAGGAACAAAGGTATATGAGGAAAATTTTAGGTGAAGGGAAAGTTCTGTATCTTGATTTTGGCGGTGGTTACATAAATGAATGAATAAATGTAGTCAGTTGTGTCCGACTCTTTGCGACCCCATGGACTATAGCCTACCAGGCTCCTCCTCCGTGGGATTTTCCAGGCAAGAGGACTGGAGTGGATTGCCATTTCCTTCTCCAGGGCATCTTCCTGACTCAGGGATCAAACCCTGGTCTCCTGCATTGTAGGCAGATGCCTTACCACCTGCGCCACCAGGGAGTGAAAACTCATAGAACTGTACACTTAAAATGAGTACACTTTCTTATGTGTAAATTATACCAAAATTAAATTTTTTTGAAAAAATACCTTTTTGTTTGGACTTCCCAGGTGGTTCAGTGGTGAAGACTCCACACTCCCAATGCAGGGGGCCCAGGTTCTATCCCTGTTTAGGGAACTAGATCCCCCATGTTGTAACTAAGATGCAGTGCAGAGAAATAAAGACACCAATAAATCTTTTTTAAAAAATTGTTGTCAAATGAATCATATTGATGCACTTGACAGAAGAAGGTTAGAAATGTTAGGTTTTTGTGTTTTTTTTTTTCCTAGAGCTTAACCTGTGATGGTTTCTTTTCTTTTCTTTTCTTTTTTAAATAGATTTATTTATTTGGGGCTGTGCTGAGTGTTCGTTGCTGGGAGCAGGCTCTCGCTATGCAGTGAGTGGGGGTCACTCTTTGTTGTGATGCACGGGCTTCTCATTACAGTGGCCTCCCCACATTGTAAGCACCTGGACTTCAGTAGCTGCAGAACCTGGGCTCTGTGTTTGTGGCTCATGGGGCCTGGTTGCTCCTCAGCATGCAGGATCTTCCCAGACCAGGGATCATGACCCCTGCACTGACAGGCAGAGTCTCAACCACTAGACCACCAGAGAAGCCTCCGTGATGATTTTTCAAACTACTCTGAGTTATCCTTGAAAGGAGGAATCTCATCGCAGGAATAAGCAGAGGAATTTCCCATCTTCCTAGGACTATTTGGGCAGGTTCACAACTTGGAGAAGAGGATTTAACATTTAGAAATTCAGCATTTACAAAGTCCCTATTGAGCACCTATTGATGGCTTCAGTCATTGTGTAATGTATCAGAGACAAGATGGACTCCTGGCCCTCAGTGAGGTCCTATTATCTTTGTGGAGACAAAGGCATGAACAGGTAATTACCATACAAGATGAAAAATGCTCTAATGGGACAGGCAGAGGTACACTCAGTAGAGAAGAATGGCCTAAAGCCAGCATGGGGAGATCAAGACTCCCAGGAGAAATGACAAGGTAACAAATCAGATGAATCCCAGAAGATGAATAGGCGATGTGGCTATAGCAGTGTCTTCTGGGCCAAAGTCAGCAGCACGCTTTACCTGAAGGTTCTAGATGTACAAGGGACTTGCTAGCATAGCTAGAAACAAAACTTGGGTCAGCGGACCTGGAGGATTGAGAATAGGAAGGTGAGTGACAAAAAATAAGGCCAGGGAAGTTGCCAGGAGCTAGGTCAAGAAGCCCCAGCTGGTCACCATGGTGGACCACGCTGGTTTCCTCCTGAGCTTCCAGTTCTCTTTTTCTCCCCACCCCAAGCCACCAACAAGAACCCCTTGTACATAGCCTGAGAGGAAACCCACTGCTCCAGGGTATCTCATCAGGAATCAGCCTGTGACCCCATCCCTAAACCAAGAGATGGGAGGGGAAGCCTTCTGGAGGGCTTCAGGGAAAGGTTCCCTCAATGAGAAGAAGGAGACACAGAAAGACTTTTTCTTCGCCCTCCAGATACCATGTCTGATGCTGTTGTTGCTGTTCACTCACTACCTTGCATCTGACTCTTTGTGATCCTATGGACTGCAGCAGACCAGGCTCCTCTGTCATCCACTGTTTCCCAGAGTTTGCTTAAAGTCATGTCCATTGAGTCAGTGCTGCTCTCTAACCATCTCATTCTCTCATGTCTGATGAGTCATCAGCATATGCATCTTGCTACCAGTCTGAATGATGAAGCCAACACTGAAGATGTCACAGCAAATAGGGGAAAAACCTGGATCCTGGTGAGCTGCTGAATCAAGCAGCTGTGAAGCTTCCTATCATGGAAATTCTTGCTTTAAAATTCAATGATTTTCTCATGGTTTAGTGAGTTTGAGCTGAGCTTGCTCATTAAATCTTATTAAAGGATTTATCGTTAAGGATTTTAAACAGACTTGTAAATTATCATGGCTAATATTTGGATAAATAATTAAAATGTAGGAGCTGTGTCAGTTAGAACTCTTTGTGATTATAGAAGTAGACACTTGATTCCAAATGGCTTAAACTAAAAAGGGAAAGTTCAGAGCGTTAATTGTTCAGTTTTGTCTAGCTCTTTGCGACCCCATGGACTGTAGCCCACCAGGCTTCTCTGTTCATGGGATTCTCAAGGCAAGAATACTGGAGTGGGTTGCCATTCCCTTCTCCAGGGCATCTTCCCAACCCAAGGATTGAACCCAGGGTCTCCCGCATTGCAGGTGTATTCTTTACTGTCTGAACCACCAGGGAAGCCCATGAATACTGGAGTGGGTAGCCATGCCCTTCTCCAGCATCTTCCCAACTCAGGAATCAAACCAGGGTCTCCTGCATTGCAGGTGGATTCTTTACCCACTGAGCTACCAGGGAAGCCCTCCATTTCTCATAATCAGTCACAAATACAATCAAAGTCCAATGACTGGGATGAGTATTTCTTATTTGTTTACCCCCAAATCACTTTCCAATCTATTCAGACTCCATCTCAGATGGAAACCGAGAAGTCCTTTCTCCCCTAGTCACCCTATTTCTTCTTTGCCTCCTTCCAGGGTCCTGCCTTTCCTCCAGGATGGAGAGGAAGAACCACTTCATCCCTTGTGTCTGGGCCTGGAAGAACTCAGGTTTACACCTGGCCCAACAGGATGACGGTGACCCCCTCTGCAAGGATGCCTCGGAGAACAGTCACCTCTGGCTCATGTTGATCACCTCTCATTGTCACCCGAATGCCTTATTTTGGGGAAAGTTTCCCCGCCCTCCATCAGAGATAAGGATGGGGAAAATGTAGGTATGGAAAGGGCACTTATAGAAGGGCCACAAGAAAGCATCAAAGGCCAAGCTGAGATCAGAAACCAAGAACTGAAAGAAATGCCAGTGTGTCTGCTTGTGTGATATTTTTTCTCCAAAAAGTTTCAGCGTACCAGATGTTGAATAGAAAAGGAGGTTTGCAGTGTTGTGTTGTTGTTTTAAAGCTGTTAAAATGATGGGTTTGTCTATAAGGTACAAATAGATTAGGGTGTTGGAACACAGATTATAATTTCTAACCCAAAATACATATACTGGAAGTGTTTACATCACCCAGTCTGTGTTGAGTACATACCCAAAGGCATAGAGTTTTGAGGCTTCTACTACCTAATTTTCTCCATTTTATGACAGACCCAGAAATGGTCTGTAAACTTTCCCTGCTCTAAGTATTCACTAAACCCTGTAGCTTAATGTATCTCAGGCAGAAGAAATAATATTAAGGAAAGACTGTTGCAAGACGTACAATGGAGCTGCACGGGCTCGCAGGATAGCCACTAGCCACGTGTGGCTGTTCACATCTAAGTCAGTTAAAGTGAGAGTTAATTTTCAGGCCTCTCCATCCATGTGTTAAGTGAGTAATAGTCACAAGTGGCTGGTGATCACTATACTGGGCATTGCAGAGGACCTATTGGGCAGAACTGAGGAAAGTCCTATTTGGCAATGCTGCCTTAGAGCTTTGACCTTTGGGTCATTCCAGGCACTCAGTGAGGGCAGTATGGTTTGGGTCGCTTGTATAATTGCTTTTATGCCTTTTGCTTGCAACAAGGAACATTATCAGAAAAAGCCCCATAATTCACAGTGGTAACTATCGTCAGAACTCTGTGAAAGACACTATCCACCAGGGTACACAGTGTCTTTTATGAAGGTCTCTGGAAGAAATCTGAATCTCGGTGTCAGAGTAATCTCTGCTTCTCTTCAGCGTGGATTGCTTTCATCTCGCAGTTACTGGGCGTCGTAAAGGGGGTTCACCGGCCTCATTGTCTTCAGGCAGACTTTACAACCTGTGTGTAGTGTGTGTCTCCTGCCTGATTCTCCTTCACGATTGATTTTAAACTTGGCGATTGACTTCTTTTAAAAACTACCTAAGTCCTTTCCGTCATAGCAGTAGAATGTAAATGAACAGACATGATATACATACATAGACACGTGTATGTGTATAGTAACTTTCAAGTCACCACTCAGATACGTGTTCTTGGCATCAGAACAGTAGTCAGAACCCAGACACGAAGCGCTGTAATTCATCACCCCGGGGGTCGTTCTCAGCCACAGTACCCGGAACTGTCACTTGGGGGTCAGGAACAGATAACCGAGTCATACTGAGGTGTCAGGGTCCTGTACAAATATTCAAAACTAAGTTAGAATCTGAGGCTTCCAAGTGTGTTAGTCACTCAGTCGTGTCCGACTCTTTGTGACCCCATGATCTGTAGCTCACCAGGCCCCTCTGTTCACAGAATTGTCTAGGCAAGAATCCTGGGGTGGGTTACCATTTCCTCCTCCAGGGAATCTTCCCGACCCAGGGACTGAAGCCGGGTCTCCTGCCTTGCAAGCAGATTCTTTACCATCGGAGCCATCAGGCATTTCTTCCTTGATGTGTAACTGTTCCTGTTAATAGATTGCATTGCGGCAGCTCAAGTGGCTTCCACTGGAGTTTTGTATGTATATATTGGTATATATTTGCCCATCTTCTCGAGCGCATCTTTTTGCGGGGTTTGCCGCCTCTGTTACGGCGCGGGCCTCTTCTCTAGCTGTGGTGACTGGGGGCTGCTCCCTGGTAGCGGTTCTCAGGCTTCGCACCGTGGTGGCTCCTTTGGGGGCAAAGCACAGACTCCAGGGCACGCAGCCTCAGTGGCTGGGACACACGGGCTTGCTGCTCTGCAGCGTGTAGAATCCTCCCAGGCCAAGGACTGAGTCCGTGCCTCCTGCATTGGCAGGAGGATTCGTTACCACGGAGCCACCAGGGAAGCCCTAAATACATATGTTTAATCCTGATCTCATAGAAGCCTTTGCTCTGACTTCATACTATGGAGCATCTGACATGCTACTTTCACTGATGACATGACATACATCTCACTCCCACACTCTGCTGCTGCTGCTAAGTCACTTCAGTCATGTCCTACTCTCTGCAGCCCCATAGATGGCAGCCCACAAGGCTCCCCCATCCCTGAGATTCTCCAGGCAAGAACACTGGAGTGGGTGGCCATTTCCTTCTCCAATGCGTGAAAGTGAAAAGGGAAAGTGAAGTCGCTCAGTCGTGTTTGACTCTTTGCGACCTCATGGACTACAGCCTATCAGGCTCCTCCATCCATGGGATTTTCCAGGCAAGAGTACTGGAGTCGGGTGCCATTGCCTTCTCCACTCCCACACTCTACTAAGCCACAAATACATGCTCTGCTTAATTGTGAAGCCTAGAGATGGATAGATTTCCAAGACTATCTTGCTTGTTCTCATAAGAAAAAAATCTTTGGACTCTTTTCCCTTTTATTCTCCATATCAATTAACTCTCTATAGCAGTGCATACTTACTAGGTGATGTTATTTCATGGTGGCAAAGGCAAAAATTGCATTCTCCACACCTTTGATACATACATAATCTTCTTTGTTGACAAGGCAAGATGTCTGTGAGTGTAAAAGGAGAGCTTCCAAAGGCGGTCAAGTGAGCAGTGAGATCTCACGTGTTCTAGAATGGGTCGGAAAGACAGGGGCCCATCCAGACAGCCACTGGGCTGTTTGTGGGAGCCACGATGTTTGGAGGATCTGCAGAGCAGAAGGCAAGGGGGCAGATCACGAGGGAGGCAAGGCCAGAGGCAAGATGCAGTAGTGGTGATGCACAGACCTTTCAGGGCACGAGGCGCAGCTCGGTCTGGCAGTAGCAGAAGTAGAAGTGCTCAGAGTTGGAGTGACAAAACAAGCTGGAGCCGGGCAGGGGCAGACCAAGCAGAGGACTGCAACCCCTGCACACGCAGGAGCTCATCCGTGACAACCGAACATCATCAATACCATACCAATTATTTGTAGCCTCAGAAAGAAAAAATAAGAGCAAGTTTTCAGTCAGTGTTCAGCGATAGAGTGAAAGGAGGTGGGTTCCTGAGGGCAATTATTATCCAACATGTGATAATGAATTGCTTAAAATTTTATCTTTAAAATGCCCTTAAAGTTGTTGTTTGGTCATTAAGTCATGCCCAGCTCTTTGTCCATCGTCACTGATGCAGGGAATTTTCTCTTTAAACACCACATTCTAAGTAATCCATTAATTACAGTAGGAGGAGTGTGGGCTATTCATAACTTTCTGCTTTTGAGGGAAACAGGTGACAAACCTAGACAGCAGATTAAAAAGTAGAGACATCACTTTGCCAACAAAGTCTGGATAGTCAAAGCTATAGATTTTCTAGTAGTCATGTATAAAAGTGAGAGTTGGACCATAAAGAAGACTGAGCAGTGAAGATTTGATGCTTTTGAATTGTGGTGCTGGAGAAGACTCTTGAGAGTCCCTTGGATAGCAAGGAGATCAAACCAGTCCATCCTAAAGGAAATCAACCTTGAATATTCATTAGAAGGACTGATGGTGAAGCTGAAACTCCAGTACTTTGGCCACCTGATGAAAAGAGCCGACTCACTGGAAAAGACCTTGATGCTAGGAAAGATTGAAGGCAAAAGGAGAAGGGGGCGGCAGAGGATGAGATAATTAGATAGCATCATTGACTCAATGGATATGAATTTGAACAAACTCCAGGAGATAGTAAAGGATACGGGAGCCTGGCGTACTGCAGTCCACCGAGTCACAAAGACTTTGCCACAGAACAACAGCAACAGTAAGGTGATAATTAAGAAAGATTGGTCCCTCCACCTTTCTGGAGTTTCCAGGTCTAGGTGACATGTCTCTTTATCAGGCTGGTTTGGATACTAACTTGCTTTAAGATGAAAGGATGAACATCTTGATGGCCTGGGGGCTTTCTAAGCTGCAATGATGCTGTGGTTCTTTCCTCTAATGCTTGACTTGGATGGCATTGTCAGGAGTCCAAGTCTTTTATTTAAAGTGCATCTGAGAGAAATACAGCTGAATGTAAGCAACGTGTACATGCAGGACAACAGTGTAAATATTTTATAGACTGCAGCACAACAGAATTAAATAATTTTGCTTGGACAAATGAATCTCATCCTCAAAGCCACTGCAAAGAAGCTAACATACGGGGCATGATAATTCTGCAAATAACAGAACACACTGCCATATTCATATAGCGTTCCTTTTTTCCGAAATCCTAGCACCTTCCCAGCACTCTTGCGAGCAACCTTATGTATTGTTCTTAGGAAGAAATCTTTTCCCTTGGCAGCCTGATAGATTAGTGAGTAGTGAAATCGCTCAGTCCTGTCCGACTCTTTGCAACCCCATGGACTGCAGCCCATCAAGCTCCTCTGTCCATGGGATTTTCCAGGCAATAGTACTGGAGTGGATTGTCATTTCCTTCTCCAGGGGAATCTTCCTGACCCAGGGATCGAACCTGGGTTTCCCACATTGTAGACAGACGCTTTTGTGCAACTCTATTTCAGTAATTAACTAATTGAGTTATATGTGGTTTTTTTTTTTTTTTCTTTCTAAGCTGTTAGATTTTCCTGTCTTTACTCTCAGAGTAGCATTCAGCTACTTTCCTTCAGAGCAAAGACCCATTTGACTGACCCGGTTCTCAAAAGTGCCCTCACTAACACTCTCCCTCTGAACAATGCCAACATCCCTGAGAGGTCACTCTCCAGCTCTCACTGCAGACTTTGAGCCTGTGGGGCTCTCACACCTCAGATGTCAGATGTGTCTCAAACTCAGGAACTAGCAGCAAGTTAAGACTGACCACCACCCACATCTACTCCCATCACTCCTCTTCAGCAGAACCTTGGAAATCCTAGCCAGAGCAATCAGGCAAGAAAAAGAAATAAAAGGCATCTGGTCAAAAAGGAAGGGCTTCCCTGGTGGCTCAGCAGTAAAGAAACTGCCAGCAATGCAGGAGAGAGAGGAGACACAGGTTCAGTCCTTGGGTCCAGAAGGTCTCCTGGAGGAGGAAATGGCAACTCACTTCAATATTCTTGCCTGGAAAATCCTATGGACAGAGTCCATTGGGTCACAGAGTCACACATGACTGAGCACGTGTGCACACAGTCAGAAGGGAAGAAATAAAATAGTCTCTGTTTGCAGATGACATGACCTTATATATATAAACCCTAGGGACACCACCAAGGGGAAAAAACTGTTAAACAAATTCAGTGCAGTTGCAAGATACAAAATCAACACATCAGGTACATTTCCATACATTAACAGCAAACTATCTGAAAAGGAATAAAGAAAACAATCCTTTGCACAATGCCATCAAAACAATAAAATACCTAGGAATGAATTTAACCAAGGAGGTAAAAGATCTGTACACTGCAAACTCCCAGACACTGACAAAAGAAACTGAAGAAACCACAAATGAATGGAAAATATACTGTGCTCATGGCCTGGAAGAATTTATGTTGCTTAAATGTCCACGCTACCTACAGCAATCTACAGATTCATGGCAATGCCTATAAAATTTCAATGACATTGTTTTATAGAAATAGGGAGGGGATCCTAAATTTGCATAGGATCATAAAAGACCCCCCTCCAAACCCAAGCAATCATGAGAAAAAAGAACCTGCAAAACTCACACTTCCTGATTTAGAACTATATTACAAAGCTATAATCATCTAAACAGTATTGTACTGGCATAAAAACAGAGAGAGAGATAAATGCAACAGAATCAGGAGTCCAGAAATAAGCCAACACATATACGATGGGACAACAGAGGATGAGATGATTGGATGTCCATCACCAACTCGATGGACATGAGTTTGAGCAAGCTTCAGGAGTTGGTGATGGACAGAGAAGCCTGGTGTGCTGCAGTCTGTGGGGTTGCAGAGTCAGACATGAATGAATGACTGAATTGAACTGAACTGATATACAGTTAACTAATATTTGACATGGGAGCCAAAACACTCAATAGGGAAAAGATAGTTTCTGCAGTAAATGGTGCTGGAGAAACTGGATAACCACATGCAAAGTAATGAATCTGAATCCCTACCTCACACCACTTATGAAAACTCATTCAAAATGGATTAAAAATTTGAATGTAACCACATAACTCATAGAAGAAAACACAAGGGAAAGCTCCTTGATATTGAACTCATTAACAATGTTTTGGATATGGCAGCAAAAGCAAAAATAAACAAGTGAGACTACATCAAACCCCAAAGCTATGCACAGCAAAAGATATGATTACCAAAATGGGAAGGCAACATGTGGAAAGGGCGAAGACATTAGCAAATTGTATAACTGATAAAGGGTTGATAGCCAAAATATATAAGGAACTCATACAACTTGATGGCAAACAATAAGTAATCCAACTTTAAAATCGGCAAAGAACCTGAATAGACATTTTTTTTACAAAGACAACTTACAAATGGTTAACACTTTCATGAAGAAATTCTCAACAACACTAATCATAAGAAGGATCCAAATCAAAATCATAGAATAACCTCACAGCTGTTAGAATGGCTGTTATCAGAGAGAGAAAGAGAGAGAGCAAGGGCTGGCAAGGATGTGAGTAAAAGAACAGTGTACGCTACTGGTGGGAAGGTAAACTGGGGCTAGCCTCTTCCTCTTCAGGGTCTGTGCAGCTTTCCCTGGGTTGGCCTTGTGCTCAAGCTGACTTCTCATCCTTTTTACTCTGATGCTGTATTTCTTTGTGTCTTGGCTTACTGAGGGAAGGACTAGTAAGACTAAGTTCTGACCTCTTTCTTTTTTGCCCTTTATATCTGAAAAAATTGAATCCCGGATGTGCAAAGCTCAAGAATACTCTCAATGTTGGAGCTCAGCTTAACTCTCTGCGTCTCATTTTTTCCTTATATTTTTCCTGGTGTTGATTAAGTCAGCAATTTTTACCTTTAAGGATGCTTTGTAAAAATATGTAGCCAACTGCTATATTTAAAGTGGACAACCAACAAAGCTGTATTGTATAGCACACGGAGCTCTGCTCAGTGTTACGTGGCAGCCTGGATGATGAGAGGCGAGTTTCGGGGAGAACGGATACACGTGTGTGTGTTGCTGAGTCCCTCTGCTATGCACATGGAGCTATCCCAACATTGTTAATCAACTGTATCCCAAAACAAAATAATTTTTTAAATATTGTAAACAAATTTTTAATTGTATTAATGAAAAGGCTGGTTCAAATAACCTCATATGCCATAAGAATTAGAATTCATCATTATCTCTTTTCTCATAACTGCCTAAAGAATAGAATAAATAAATTCTTAAACATACCTTTAGAAAGGTTTTTATTCCTAAAAATCACTTCTGCAGAGAACATCTCTCTCAATGGAGGAAAGAAGACACTTTGAATGCTACCTTAAAATATCTGTGTGGTTAGTAAGTGTCAGTGAAAGAGGAGAGGGGAAGGAAGAAAGAAAGATGGGGACAAAGAAAGAAGAGAAAATAAATGTAATTCGATATATTCACCTCCTACTTTAAAGTCTGTTAGAGGACTTCCCTGGTGGTCCAGTGGTTAAGCATCTCACTCTGCAGTGGATGCGGATTCTCGATCCCTGATCAGGGAACTAAAATCCACATGGCATGGAGCACCTAAGCTTGTGAGCTGCAACCCCTGAGAGTGTGCAGCACAGCCAGAGAGTCCACGCGGTGCAAAGAAAGATCCGGCATGACACAAGGCAGATCATACTTGCTACGACTAAGACTCGACCCATGAAAATAAAGCAATATTTTTTTAAGTCTGATAGAGATTGTAGAACCAAGGCTATCCTGACCTTAAGCCATTATTAGCAATGAAAGTGAAATCACCATGTCCCAATAAACAGACCATAACATAACACAGTTCTTTCCCAGTACTCTGACTAAATGTTTGTAACATGCTTTGCTGTTGCTATTTAGTAATTAAGTTGTGTCTGACTCTTTTGCAACTCCAATGGACTGCAGCCCTCCAGGCTCCTCTGTCTGTGGGATTTCCTGGGCAAGAATACTGGAGTGGGTTTCCATTTCCTTCTTCAGGGGATCTTCCCGATCCAGGGATCAAACCTGAGTCTCTCACACTGGCGCTCAGATTCTTTACCACTGAGCCCCCAGGGAAGCCCTTGAAATGTGCTTATGCAAAGCTTATAAACGTGTTTGCAATTCTAGGACAATGATTCCAATTACAACAATGGAATGCAGGCAAGGTAGATGGAAGAATTTCCTGGAAGTGGCTATGGTTAAACCAGGAAATACAAACATTTGGTGGAATCTCCTTCCCAGATGGTATTTAAGTCTTCCATGGTTCTGTGATTCTCTATGTATCTATAATAAAATTAGCGCTCTCTTGCAGAAGGAATGGGAATGGGCAAGATGCCCCTGGAGTTGCACTCAACCTAACGATCTGAGTAATCTAACTCTTTGGAAATCAATGGCTGAACCTCAATTTGGGTCAAAGGAAATCTTCCTAAGAGGCCATGAGGTAGTTTTTAATAGCTCTGGGTAATGGAGGAACCCCTGCCACTGTCCTCAGCTCCAATTTCATTGTCACTAACGATGCTGCACAGAAATGGCATTTTAAAGACTCTTAAAATAAGTGCTTATTTGAACAAGTGGCCCAAATCAGCTTACTTGTGAGATTCTCTGAGTTCTTTGAGATTCTGAGTTTATTATAATAACATAATCTCTTTTGCTTCCCTGGCGGCTCAGTGGTAAAGAATTTGCTTGCCAATGCAAGAGATGCGAAGTAGGTTCAATCCCTGGGTAGGGAAGATCCCTTGGAGAAGGAAATGGCACCCCGTTCCAGTATTCTTGCCTGGGAAATCCTATGGATGGAGGAGTCTGGCAGGCTACCATCCATATGGTCGTGAAGAGTCAGACACAACTTAGTGACTAACGACAACAACAATAAATCTCTTTTGCGTGTTTTTGTTGGTGTTTCCTTTTGGCAACATCTTCATCCATCACTACTTGGTCTGCAGAACTTAGTGGGAAGGATTTTGGCTTTGATCAATGGTTTCTCTCTGCAAAACAGTCTCTGTTGGTGAAAGTGTTTTGGGACACCCAGAATACATCCTTTCTCTGGAGATCGGCAGACCTTACCTGCGTGTTAGAACTTTTCAGCGTCATACATACTCTTCAAAAAAACTCTGGATCTGAGAGAATTTGGATGAATCTGTAAAATCTGCATTCACCCCAAGACCTTGAGACCTCCTCTACGATTGTTACCATATATTGTACAGGTGTCCCTGTCTCCCACGCCTCTCTTAACCAAATCTGTCCGGTACACCAAAGTTAGATGGATGTTCCTGGAGAAGTGCTAGGCATATCTTATTCTTAATTAAGAAGATCTTGGGACTTTCCTGGGTCCAGTTGCTAGGACTTTGCCTTCCAAATGCAGATTTGATCCCTGGTCAGGGAACTAGGATATCACATGCCTCTCAGTCAAAAAACCAAAACATTAAAAAAAAAAAAAAAACCAGGAGCAATATTGTGACAAATTCATTAAAGACTTTAAAAAAATAATCTCCATCAAAAAAAAAATCTTAGAAAGAAAAGAAAATATATCTCCTCACTGTGCATTCTCTGGCAGTCCAGTGGTTAGGACTTTGCTCCCACTGCACAGGGTAAGAGTTTGATTCCTGGTTGAAGGACTAAGATGCTGCAAGCTGCACGGCATGGCCAAGGAAAAAAACGCCACATCTCTTTGTTATCTTTGATTTTTTAAGTTCCGTCCATCCAATCTTGTTCTCCATGTCTACTGGGCTTCCCCAGTGGCTCAGCTGGTAAAGAATCCACCTGCAATGCAGGAAACCTGGGTTCAGTCCCTGGGTTGGGACAATCCCCTGGAGAAGGGAAAGGCTACCCACTCCAGCATTCTTGCCTGGAGAATTCTGTGGACTGTATAGTCCATGGGGTCACAAAGAGTCGGATGCAACTGAGCACCTTCCACTCTCACTTTCGCTGCTCAGCCCCACCTGCCACGTCTCTCAGGTGGGTTTTCCCCAGCCTTCTACCCCCACACCACATTCATCATCATTTCTCACCTTAGCTCCTGTGCTTTAAGGAGCATGGGGGCTGATCTAGGATCTCCTTGGTTCCCTCCTTCTCTGCACAGCCCCACCACTTCCTGCACTGAGCCCCGTCATCTTCTTTATCAGAACCAGACTTGCTCTCTCTGATTCTTAGTCATCATCCTGAGCCAGGACAATCCAGATTGACTCTGGACAACCTCAGTGTGCAGAAGAATGGGGTAAGTATTGACCACAACCTGCCTTCTCTCTTCAATACCCATTCCTCAGAGAGAATAACAATAACAGCAACTAACAAGTATTTGAAAGATGTCTCTTCATTCTCCCCACTCTGAATTTACTGATGAAGAAAGCAAGCTTCAGGGAAGATAACTTTCCCCAGTTACTCAGCTGCAGCATTGAGACTCAAATCCAGAAAAATCTGGTTTCAAGCTCTCTGCTTTAGAACTTGTGATGACAGGAGAATTTTATTCCTCTTCATCCCTTTTGTTTTCCTTCTTTCCAAGATTCCCTAGCAGGTAATTTAGTTGTTTAAGAGACAATGCAGTGTAGAAGAAAGAAGCAGGCTTTGGAACCACTCAAACCTGCATTAGAATGATGTCTTCAAGATTTACTAGTGAACTGGCTTTGGGCCAATGGCTTAACCTCTCTGTCCCTTGATTTTTTCATTTCCTTAAATGAGGTTACAGTGACCTAGAACCCAATGCAAAGTCTGGTATATCATAGAATATGTGTTGGTTTATTTTCTCCCTCTTTCTTTCCCTTACTGTTTTTCCTTTCTTTCTCTCATTCTCTCTTTTTAAGCGTTTTCTTTAACTCTATCACAGATTGATGAAAACATCCAGGGGTATTAGGGGACAACTGGGGGAATTTGAACACTGAATATTTACTAGTATATTAGAAGGACTGTGAATTTTTTAGGTATAATAATTGTCCTACAGTCTTGTTTCTAAGGGGTTGTCTTTTTCTTGAGATTTTTACGAAGCATTTATGGATATAGTGATGTGATGTCTGGGACTGGCTTCCATAAAACCCAGTGAAACTCTGGGATCAGGAGCCAAGGGTGAAGGAATGGGTACCTGGGGATTCAGTATGATTCTCTACTTTCGTGTATGTTTGAACAGTCGCAAAAGAAAGCATTTTCTAAAATGTCCAGTCAGAAGTTTCAAGCCTCAGTGCCGTCCTTATTGCCCCACCAGAGCCCCCCATTCTCCCCAGTGACATCTGGGCATCTTCTTCTTGCTTCCCCAATAACCTGTGGGGTTATTCCAGCCTCTGTGCCCGCCGAGCACCATGCTGCCTCCTTCCCCACAGCTGGCATCTGGACAAATATCTCTTCCTGACCCCAGATGGCATCACAGCTTCCTCAGTCTGATCCTGTCAGCATATTTTTTCCAGGTACCTGATTCCTGGATGTGGCAACAACAAAAAAAAACCAACAGAGATGTCTTGGCTGCTCCCCCTTAACAATCCTCACCCCCAGGAGCAGGTATTTCCCATTCTGACGATGTCAGCTCTCTGAGCTCGCTGCTTCCACTGGCTCCCAAATAATAGCCCAGTAAGAATCTCACAGACTGCAGTCCCTTCTGGCCAGAGCACTCCTGGGGGATGGAAAGCCGCTAGGGTGGGAGGGAAAATATTACTGATTATTAGTGGAAAAGCTGGTACAAATAAGAATTTTATGGATTTTAAGATTTTTAGTGGAGAATGTCTGCTTTACAATGTTGTGTCCGTTTCTGCTGTACAGCAAAATGATTCAGCTGTATGCATCCCTGGTCACTCAGTGGTTTCAGTCGTGCCTGACTCTCCACCACCCTGTGGACTGTAGCCCTCCAGGATCCTTTGTTCATGGAATTCTCCAGGCAGGAATACTGGAGTGGCTTGCCATGCCCTCCTCCAGGAGATCTTCCTGACCAGGGATCGAGCCAGCATCTCTTACGTCTCCTGCCTTGGCAGGAGGGTTCTTTACCACTAGCGCCACCTGGGAAGCCCATGTATAATATATCCCCTCTTTTTTTGGATTTCCTTCCCGTTTAGGTCACCACAGAGCACTGAGTAGGGTTCCCTGTGCTATACAGTAGGTTTTCACTATTATCTATTTTATACACAGCATCAGCAGCGTATATATATCAATCCCAGTCTCCCAATCCATCCCACGCCCCTTTCCCCCTGGTGTCCACATGTCTGTGTCTATTTCTGCTTCATGAATAAGATCACCTCCACCAATTTTTTATGGGTTGCATTTTATTGGAAAGCTGATGTAAGGAAGAAGAGAAAAGATAGAGCAGGCATACAGAAATAACAGAAGTTATTTCCTCTGCTATATGGACTCTTTAGGTTAAGTGTGTATCACACTCCCGTCTGAATAAAGCAAAAAGATAAAACATTGAGTTATCTGAGTCTTGGTGATTTTATAAGGAACAATTGAAAAAATAAATAAACAGGTAGGTCAGACTAGATGAGCCTGAAGGGCTGGACCAGTGATCTCAGCAGGTGGTGTCCAGGTGGTTTCACGAATGGACCCTTGCAGATTTATGAGGATTTATTTATGAAATAAATTTTCATAAATTTACTGGGTATGTTGGGAACTGAGGCTTCCCAGATGGTTCATTACTAAAGAAGAAGTGAAGTTGCTCAGTCGTGTGTGACTCTGCTAGCCCACAGACTGTAGCTTACCAGGTTCCTCCATCCATGCAGTTTTTCAGGCAAGAGTACTGGAGTGGGTTGCCATTTCCCTCTCCAGAGGAACTTCCTGACTCAGGGATTGAACTAGGGTCTCCCACATGGCAGGCAGACGCTTTACCCACTGAGCCACTAGGAGAGCCACCAGTGGCAAAGAATCAGCCTGCAGTGCAGGAGACACAGGGGGTGCAAATTAGATCCCGGGGTCTGGAAGACCCCCTGGAGGAAGGCATGGCAGCCCACTCCAGGATTCTTGCCTGGAGAATCCCATGGGCAGAGTCACAAAGAGTCAGACACGACTGAACAACTAAACAACAACAATCCAGGCAACATGTACCGCTGATAATCATACTAGGGGACCAAGGTGAGACTAAGATTAGTGGCCTGGATGATAAAGGGAGCCCATGTTCTCCTTCCCACCACAGAGTGACCACCTTTCAGTGGAACAAAGCTTCAGTGATGACCCAGCATGTCTCCAGCACTGAGCTGGCCATCGCTGTGCTTTCTCATTAATCTAGATGCAGTGTTCCTGCTCCAAACTTTCCCTCCTTTTCCCCTCCCCTCTCTTCTCCTTTTGTTGTTGTTCACTCGCTCAGTCGTGTCCAACTCTTTGTGACCCCATGGACTGCAGCATGCCAGTCTTCCCTGTCTTTCACTATCTCCAGGAGCTTGCTCAAACTCATGTCCATGGAGTCGGCGATGCCCCATACCACCATCACGTTCACTGTTGCCCCCTTTTCCTCCTGCCCTCATTCTTTCCCAGCCTCAGTCTTTTCTAATGAATCGGCTCTTCACAATAGGTGGCCACAGTTTTGGAGCTTCAGCCTCAGGATCAGTCCCTCCAATGAACATTCAGGATTGATTTCCTTTAGGATTGACTGGTTTGATCTCTCTGCAGCCCAAAGGACTCTCAAGAGTCTTCTCCAACACCACAGTCCAAAGGCAGCAATCTTCAGCGCTCTGCTTTCTTTATGGTTCAACTGTCACACCCATACATGACTACTGGAAAAACCATAGTTGAACTAGATGGACCTTTGTCGGCAAAGTAATGTCTCTGCTTTTTTAATACGCTGTCTAGGTTTGTCGTAGCTCCTCTTCTCTGGCTGCCTTGTATTGAGTGCTTCCTCTGGGCCAGGTGTTGGGCTGGGCTATGAGGATGCAGCACTGGCCGCGACTGTCCGTCTGGAGCTCCATATGCCTGGGCCCACCTCAGTCCCGGTTTCCTGTGTGGGATGCCCACTTCTCTCCCTCCTGTTAGTCCATCCCCTCTCTTCCTTTACAACTCTGCTCAAAAGCACCCTTCTCTGTGAAAGTCTCCCCTCCCTGCTTCTCCTACCAATTCAGGCCCCTCCATTCCCCAGCAGAGCTCTGTCACTTTGGATTACAAGTGTCACAGTTTTCACTTGGAAGCTGAGTAAAAGGAACTCAGACAAGGGATTCTTTCAGGTTGTTTCCTTTACTCTATTCCTACCCGTCTGTGAAACCTTAGGCAAGGTGCTTGAACTTTCTGCTTCTCGGTTTCAGCCACTTTAAAACGGGAATGGTAAAAGCTGCCTGGCTTATATATCAGATTGTGGATGTTGAAACCAACAGAAAAGTTACAGAGGACGGGGCCACTTTCACCGGTTCATTGTTCACAGTGTTTATACTGAGTATCAGTCGCTCATCTAGACACTAGATGGGATATAAAACTGTGCTGTCAAAGACATTGTATAGTTTGGGAGAAAAACGTCACTTCCAAACCATGAAGGCTGCTATGGAAGATCAGAAGAAGAAGAAAGAAAATTCTGATTGGAGAACTCAGATGCTGTCACGGAAGAGGTGGTGTCTGAGCTGGACCACAAGAAATAGGCTTGACTGAGACATTTGGGGAGACAGATGACGACAGAAAGACAGTGTTTGTGGCAGGAGCATCACAAGCAAATGGCTGGATGTGGCGGGGGAGGGGGTGTTCTTTTGAGACCCCTAGCAGCAGGCAGTTTACTTTGACTAGAGTGTAAGTTTGTACAGAATAGTTATCCAAGATAAATCTAGAAGTGAGGACTTGCAACATTGTTGAATTCTGGATCCCAGAGCTTAGACTTCATTGAAAAGACCTGTAGAAATCATCAAAATTACTTGAATATAGAGCTTCCCTGATGTGGCTCAGATGGTAAAGAATCTGACTGCAATGCAGGAGACCCGGGTTCAATCCCTGGATTGGGAAGAAAGTACTCAAATACAAGGGGGTACTTTTGGAGGTTTCCACCGGAAGCAAAGTAAAAAAAGTGTAGAGCTGATGCTACACAGGTGCAAATTATAAAGTGCAGTCATAGTAATTTACTGTGTTAGTATTAATAACTATATCCTCTCGCAAATGGGTCTCCTTTCTCTGCATCATCTCTTAAGTCCCATATATTCATCATGGCACATTAAGTAGGAAGCTATTGATCTAAAGGGGTCGATGGGTGAGTTCCAGTTCTACGTTTATCCACTGAAGCCCCACGCAGTAGCTGTGCAAGGTTTGGCAAAAAGCTGGGGGAGGGGACCGAGCATCTCTAAGCTGAGGATCAGTGTGGCCTCTAGCTCCCCTGTTCCTGTTGAGGCTTGACTGGCCAGCCTTGCAGCTTCACAGACACTCACAGACATGCTGAAACAGCTACTGGAGAAAGCATCTGGCAGGACTCTGAGCAGATGTTACAACCGCAGGGACATGGAGCCTGAGAGCCCGACTGACATCTGAGCATTTGGAGTGCTCAACCTCTTCACTGTCTCTTCACAGGATCTGCTGGATTCACTGTAAGATGGGAATGATAAGAAACTGCCTGGTTTACATATGCGGTCAGAGATGATCAAGAATGTTCCAGGAAATGAAGAGCTTAGCTACAAGCCTCAGAGAATAAGAGCAGGCACAAAACAAAAGTCTGTTGTTGGTTTGATGCTTGCTGTGCTGGGGAAAGGACATGGAGCTTATGAAGATCAGAGTTCCACTAATCAATGGATGCTTCCAGAAACTAACTGCCTGATTTGTCGCTTTGTGTGCCAGAAAACTATGCCAATTTTTCTCATCCCTTATATTGTAACTCAGTTTGAGGTCCCCCAAAGATCTTCAGGGCACCCCAGTAATCCTGGGTTTCCTTTTTTCCTGATCACTTTTTTTGACTGGAACGGGGAGGGAAGGGGATTGAGAATGGGTAACCAAGACCCCGAGAGAACGGGGACTTCCCTGGGGGTCCAGTGGTTAAGACTTCCTGCTTGCCATGCAGGAGGTGCACGTTCGATCCTTGGTCAGAGAACAGATATCTCACATGTCATGAAACACAGGATTAACTGGAATAGAGAATTTGATTAAAGGGGATTGGGCTTTAAAGAGATGGGAGAGGTGCTCTCTGCATCCTGGTGAGTTCCTGAGTATTGTTATTTAAGAAATCAATCAAGTATCTACTCAGAACCAACTGGGATGAAAAGAAATGCTGAGTCCAATGTCCACTAGAGGGAAATATTTATGTAGACCCTTAGGTGTGAGCCCAAAGGACAGGGGTCCTTCAAGTGGCAGTTTGGAGCCCTTGAAAATCATCTGAGGTAGGGCATGGGTACAGTGGGGGCTGGGAAGAGTGAAAAGATCCTGGGATTTTGAATCTACATGAAGATTAAGAAGTAAAGCCTGTGATTCACGCAAGAAGACTCGACTTTTAGCAACTTGCATTGACCATGGAGAACTGCATTGTGAGATCAGCTAACACAGAGAAGTCTTTAGACAAGAAATCAAGAGGCCCTCCAGGAACTTCCCCGGTGGTCCTGTGGTTTACAATCCACCTTCAAATGAGGGCATGCAGGTTCGATCCCTGGTCGGGGAACTGACATTCCACAATGCCACAGGGCAACGGAGCCTGCGTGACGCAACCAGAGAAGCCTGGATGCTATAAAGAAGACCCGGTGCAGACAAAATTAAAAATTAAATTAAAAACATATTAAAAAATAAAATCTACAACCATGCTGAGGATAGTAATCAAAAGCAGAAAGATGTAATTGTCAAAACCTTAAGAGGACCTGTTGGGGAAATCAGGAAAACCTTTCTCTACTTTTTGTAAAAATCATGTCTTTTATGGACATCCCTTGTGGCTCAGCTGGTAAAGAATCCACTTGCAACATGGGAGACCTGGGTTTGATCCCTGGGTTGGGAAGCTCCCCAGGAGAAGGGAACAGCTACACATTCCAGTATTCGGCCTGGAAAATAGTATCGTCCACGAGGTCACAAAGAATCGGACACGACCGGAAAGCTTTCGTTACGTCTTGTATGACCCTGCTAAGACAGTCAGATACAAAGCCGCATATTATGCTGTCACTCAGTTTGAATGAGAAACTATCAATAAATACCAGAAACACACAAGGATATGAACACCTGATCAACTCCTAGTTTATTTTCAGAGTAAGTACGTAAGAGTAATTACAACTTGAATATCTTTAGGCGTAAGATCAAATAAATGCATCTTCATAATCATTAGTCTCAACTTTCAAGATAAAGCTCTAAGCCCACTATGTCTCCCATTATTTCTCTGAAATTTTTGTCCCCATTGGCAAGGTATTTAATTTAAATGGGTTTTTTTCCTGCTAAGGAAAATAGTCCTGTGAGTGATAGTGGTGGAATTTCAAGTCAGTAGGGAAAGGATGGACTACACAAAAAATGATATAACCTCACATCAGAAACAAAAAGATTAGAGTTAAATATTTAAACATCCAGCTATAAAGTTGTTAGACAATCTATGAATGGATAACTTTATATTATTGTGGTAGGAAGGTCTTTTCAAATAAGACACAAAACCAAGGAGTTATGAGAAACGATTAAGTATACGAACCTCTGAGGCAAAAATTTATTATAAAGAAAGATAAACAAACGTGCAACAGTCTGGTTAAAAATATTTACAGCATATATAACAGACACAGTAATAATATTAAAGAAAAGTACAACTATTAAAGAAGCCAAAATTATTACTCATTTTTGTTATTACTCATTAGTAATTTAGGGGGTTCAGAGTGGTTAACATGTGGGTTTGGAACGAACATGAGTCACTATCAAGGACTTCCTTGGTGATCAGTGGCTAGGCTGTCTCTTATACACATTAGAAGTCAGTGTATAACTATCTGATTACATTGTTTGGTTATTTGTTTTGTAGGTAGTTTATAAGCTACTAATGTAAAATTTTTGAATAGTTTTAGGTCTATTCTTATCTAGCTTTATATTTATTCAGTTTTGATGTTACATTTTATCTGAGGTTTCAAATATAGTCATACAGTTAATTATGGTTACCCAATAATTTAATCTAAACTGTCTATACTAGCAATTCTTAGTTTTCACCTTTACTTTTTTGGGTTTGTGTGTGTGTGTGTTCTCTTCTATTTAAACAACATCGCTTAAAATAAACAAAATTGTCTTTTATTACCTTTTTTTATAAAACAGCTTTTTAAGTTATTTTCATATTTTTTCTTGTTTCATCAATTATTACCATTCTCTTACCAATTATTACCATGCTGCTAAGTCACTTCAGTCGTGTCCGACTCTGTGAGACCCCATAGACTGCAACCCAGCAGGCTCCACAGTCCCTGAGATTCTCCAGGCAAGAACACTGGAGTAGGTTGCCATTTCCTTCTCCAATGAATGAAAGTGAAAAGTGAAAGTGAAGTCGTTCAGTTGTGTCCGACTCTCAGTGACCCCATGGACTATAGCCTTCCAGGCTTCTCCGTCCATGGGATTTTCCAGGCAAGAGTACTGGAGTGGGGTGCCATTGCCTTCTCCAAATTATTACCATACTTCCTTTTTTCTATTTCCACTAGATTAACTCACTGCTCTTTTTTTTAACTTTTTTTTTTTTTTACTTTATTTTACTTTACAATACTGTATTGGTTTTGCCATACATCAACATGAATCCACCACGGGTGTACATGTGTTCCCAATCCTGAACCCCCCTCCCACCTCCCTCCCCATACCATCTCTCAGGGTCATCCCAGTGTACCAGCCCCAAGCATCCTGTATCCTGCATCGAACCTAGACTGGTGATCCATTTCGTATATGATATTATACATGTTTCAATGCCATTCTCCTAAAATAACTTCTTGATTTAGACCCTTACTCCACTAATTTCAGCCTTCTTTATTTCCAATATGCATCACTGGTGATATATAAGCAGACTCTGGAGATACATGGACTCTTATATGTTATAATTACTTTTTACCTGCTTAATCTATTCATTTTTAGAAAGATATATTAAAACCTCCTACTCTAAATGTATACAACCCCCTTTAATTCAAGCAGTGGTTGCGTTCTATGGCTTGGATGGAAATTGCTAGGTGTAGTTCAGGTGAGAGTTATTTCATTTTCCTCATGAATTATTCCCTTAGTAATGAAAGAATGATCTTTTTCTTGGGTCTTCTTTGGTTGTCATTAATCTGGCCACCCTGGCTTTCTTCTAGATATCTTCTGATTGGTATGTGTTTCTCCATCCTTTTCTTTTCAATCTTGGTTTGTCATTAAGTTTTAATATTCTTCCTGTAACATCAGGCCGTATTTTCCCTGGTTTATTCTCCCCTTCCAAGATCTTTTGTAGTCTTGAGTTCTGGAATGTTAATGTGTCCAAATGACACGCATATCCAAATATCTAGATGGAAACAAGAAGTCTTTAAGGGAAGTTTGGATGGTCATGAAAGCCGGTTAGAGCCCCCTGGTTTGCATCTAGAGACAGACAGTAAATAGCATGAGCTCTGCAGGCTCCTACTGGCCCCGGGAGCCCATGTACAGCTCATGTGTGGCGGACAAAGTCACTGCAGGAAGATCCTTATTTTAAAGTCAGAACCCATGAAATTCTTCTGCCTTCTGATATTTACAGGACCAGTAGATGAGAGTGTTGCTTCTTGAAACAGAAAGAGAAGATCTAAGATGGATGGATAAAGAAGATGTGGTACATATGTACAATGGAATACTACTCAGCTATAAAAAAAGAATGAGATAATGCCATTTGCAGGAACATGGATGCAATTAGAGATTAGCATACTAAGTGAAGGAAATCTCAGAAAGGCAACTATCATACAAGATCACTTAGGCGCAGAATCTAAGTGACACAAATGAACCTATCCACAAAACAGAAAGAGACTCACAGACACAGAGAACTGACTTGCAACTGCCCAGGAGGAGGAGTCGGGGAGGGGTGGGGTGGGAGGCTGGGGTTAGCAGACGTGAGCTATTACATAAAGAATAGATCTGCAGCAAGGTCCTACTGTATAGCACAGAGAACTAAGGTCATTATCCTATGATAAACCATAATAGAAAAGACTATACATACGTGCATGAAAGTGAAAGTGTTAGTCGCTCAGTCATGTCCGACTCTGACTCTTTGCGACCCCCTGGACTGTAGCCTGCCAGGCTCCTCTGTTCATGGGATTTTCCAGGCAAGAATACTGGAGTGGGTTGCCATTTCCTTCTCCAGGGGATCTTCCCAATCCAGGGATCGAATCCAGGTCTCCCACATTGCAGCCAGATTTTTTACCATCTGAGACACCAGAGAATATATGTGTATATATATATATTCATATACACACATGCTGCTGCTGCTGCTAAGTCGCTTCAGTCGTGTCTGACTCTGTGAAACCCCAGAGACAGCAGCCCACCAGGCTCCCCCGTTCCTGGGATTCTCCAGGCAAGAACACTGGAGTGGGTTGCCATTTCCTTCTCCAATGCATGAAAGTGAAAAGTGAAAGTGAAGTCGCTCCGTCGTATCTGACTGTTTGCGACCCCCTGGACTGCAGCCCACCAGGCTCCTCCATCCATTGGAGTTTCCAGGCAAGAGTATTGGAGTGGGGTGCCATTGCCTTCTCCCCCTTCAGTGCTACCTCTTCCTGAAATGGGTATGCCTAGCTGTGAAAGAGCAGAAGTCTTGGGCTTTTCAGATTCTTAGGACTGCCCCTCCTCTCTCAACTCCCTCAGTCAAACCAGCTGCGAAGCCCCATTCTGTCCACTTCTCTTGAATCTCAAAACCGCCACTCCCCTCCTGGCTTAACTATTTCAACAGTCCCCTGTCCAGCCCTCAACTGCCTCCTTTCCTCCAAGGTACTCATCGGCCAGGACCACTATTTGGAACGCAGATGTGATTCTGGCCCCACAGTCCTGCCCCGCTGAGCCTGCGGTGCTTCTCCATTTAAATGCGCCGTCTTGTCTCCCACTTCCAAGCCTGCACCCACTCGGTTCCCTCCACCTGGAAAGGTTCGGGGCTTTTTTCAAATATTGCTCTCGTAGGAAGCCTTCTCTGTACCCCCATATCAGAAGAGGCACCCTTCCACATTCTCACGGCCCTCCCCAGTATTTCCCCAGTGTCACTGTAACTGTCTACACACTGCTGGGCCTACCAACACAGTGCCCTGGTGAAGGAGAGCATATGTACTTGTAAGTATCCGGTAAATGAATGAACTTCCAACATTCTGTGTGTCACCTACATTCCCTCCGCCCTTGCCAGCATCTTGACAGGCCCATCTCAGTCTCATGGCTTAAGCGCTCTGGACTCCCCAGCCTTCCACTGCCATCGCCAACACCAGCATGGTGTCCTGTTTCGAACTGGAGGTGGTCGGTGCATATATGAATGTATATGTATATATATACACATATATGAATGTATATGTATATATATATATAACTGAATCACTTGGCTGTACAGCAGAAATTTACACAACACTGTAAATCAACTATTATTTCAGTTCTTTGATCAAACTGATCAAATCAGATCAAATCAACTATCAGCTCAGTCGCTCAGTCATGTCCAACTCTTTGCAACCCCATAGACTGCAGCACACCAGGTTTCCCTGTCCATCACCAACTCCCGGACCTTGCTCAAACTCATGTCCATAGTGTGAGTGATACCATCGAACCATCTATCTCATCCTCTGTTGTCCCCTTCTCCTCCTGCCTTCAATCTTTCCTAGCATCAACTATACTTCAATACAAATGTATATTAAAGGTTCTTAGAGATCTTGTATTAAAAAGAAAGAGAGAGAGAGAGAGAGAAAGAAAAAGTCTAAGATCTAAGGAAACAATGATTAAATAAACAAGCAGCATACATTTGTGAAGTCCATGTACCCCTGAAATCTCCCTGCATACCATCACTTAGACAACATATCGTGCTTGGAAATTGTTGAGTGGCCTCTAAGCTCCCTTGCCAGTCTAAAGAGTCTTTGTTTGCATAAAATCAGCTTTGACCCACATCCCTAAAACCCGGAAGCAATCAGGCAGGAGAAGCAGAGGAACATCGAGTGTGAGCCAAGCAGCTAGATGGCCCCTTCCTTTACAGTTCATCCCTTTTGTTGGTTTTCCAGGAACTCTGAGGTTCCTGCTGCGCACAGCTTAAGAAACCCAAATCTCACATTTGCATTTCCAATCAGGTTTGCGGATCGCTTGTCCAAACTAAACAGAAAACCATAAACAACACAAGTGCCTGATTTAGGGGGTTCAGAGTGGTTAACATGTGGGTTTGGAACGAACATGAGTCACTATCAAGGACTTCCTTGGTGATCAGTGGCTAGGACTCTGTGCTTCCAGGGAAGGGGTCATAGGTTCCATGCCTGGTCAGAGAACTAGGATTCCATACGCTGCATGGCACAGCCAGAAAAAAGGAAAAGAGAAAGAGGAAAAACACCATGAATGACCACCAGATCACACACTACTGCTTGTCACCCTCCACTCAACAAATGGCACCAACCCTAGACTTTATTTGATGTTGTGTGCATGTACGTGTCAGTCACTCAGTTGGGTCCAACTCTTTGTGACACTATGGACTGTATCTGGCCAGACACCTCTCTGTGGGATTTTTCAGGCTAAAAAATACCAGAGTGGGTTGCCCTTTTCCTCCTTGAAAAGATCTTTTTGACCCAAGGATCAAACCCGCATCTCCTGAGTCTCCTTCATTGGAGGCAGATTCTTTACCTGCTCCGCCATCAGGAAAGCCCATTTGATGTTGAAATGTAAGTAATAAAGAGTTCATGCCTTATGCCTCCCTCAGCCAGGACGGGTGTCATTTCTCTCCTTCGGAGATGTTTTCTGTGAGCCTTCCGCTGAGTGGTTAATTTCAGAGCCAGGAACACACTCGGCTAAGAGGGTCTGGGGATATTATTTCCTGCAAACAAGGCGTTTTGCTGATGACAAGGAATCACTCAGAGGAGGCATTTGGGAAGTTGATATATATTAACTGGGCTTCCCAAGTGGCGCTAGAGGTAAAGAACCCTCCTGCCAAGGCAGGAGGCAGAAGAGACACAGATCCCTGGGTCAGGAAGATCCCCTGGAGGAGGGCATGGCAACCCACTCCAGTATTCTTGCCTGGAGAATTCCATGGACAGAGGAGCCTGGCAGGCTACAGTCCATGGGCCACAAAGAGTCGGATATGACTGAAATGACTTGGCATACACACATATATACACGAACCAGAGCATAGGTCCTTTTTAGGTTGTCAATTTGATTTGGAGTCCTTCTGTGGAATTTTTTTGTGTGTAAACTTGTTGGATGTCTCAAGGAAAGGGACCCCTGGGACCCACAACTGGTACAGAGGGAAGAGAATCAGGATATTTGGGTTAAAACTACAGTTTGGGTTCCAAGTGGCTTTGGAAATGTCCTTTATCTTCATGGTCTGAAACAGCACATCTACAGACCAGGAACCATGATCCATGCTCTGTTAACCTTATTAGTGTGTTGACTTTTTTGCTTGTCTGTTTATTGAATGCTGCTTAAGCATGGCCCACGACTCTGAGGCCTGTAAAGAAAGGAGTCAGGATCTGACAGAGCCTGGAAGACACAGGGTTATTAAATTGAAAGAAGACCGTGACAAGAGGGTTTGTGATGTGAGCCCAATTCCCATGTCATGCGGAAGCTGGCGGGCTGGTAGACAGGGACTCATCTGATCAACAGCAGGAAGGAGCCCAGATGCTGAGGCTCCTTTAAGGTGAAGGAGGGAGAATGTGCCTTATTGTCCAGAGTGGAACCGTTTTGAGTAAACGTAGACACTGTTAGTAACTATGCCTGGACACTGGGTGTAGACACGGCTGTCCTGGGCAAACCGAGATGGTTGGCCATCCCCCTTAGGAGATGAAGAAAGGGCAGGAGGTACTTTCCCTTTGGGTCTTCCCTGGTGGCTCAGTGGTGAAGAATCTGCCAGGCAATTTAGGAAGATTGGCTTGGATCCCTGAGTTGGGAAGAGCCCCTGGAGAAGAAAATGGCAACCTGCTCCAGTATTTTTGCCCAAGAAATCCCATAGACAGAGGAGCCTGGAGGGCTACAGTTCATGGGGTCACAAAAGAGGGGGATGTAACTTGGTGATGGAACAACAGCAACTTCTCCTTCACATCTGTGAACTTCTCTAGGGAGAGGTTGGTAGAGTTTTCAAAAAAACTGTGACATAGGCCAAAAGGCCCTGGAGAAAGGAGAGGCTTGTAGTAGACTACTGCCTTCCACACCCCAGTCTCAGCCCTCCCATCTTACAAAATGCCCATCAACCCAGAGCTGACAAAGCCTCTTAAATTACAGGAGCTCAGGTCCTGAAAGTCTCCTGTTCAGGAGCCAGAGACAGTCGGATGAGAGAAATATATATAAAGCCCCGTGGAGCCTCCCTCCAAAGGCTTGGTTCACAAGACGCCTCTGAGCCCTTGCTGCAGCAATTTCCTTGGACGATGCCCGGCCGTCCAGATGGTGAGCCGGGTAAACAAGAAGTCCCTGTTCTCCATCAGTGTCAGCGCGCGCCTCGCTCGGGGCATCTGCCGACTGGCGATGGGAGCTCCGTTTATAGCTTGGCCCTCCTCAGCACACCAGAAATGTGCCCTTGTGTAAACACCGGAGCCTCCTCCAGGAGGACACGTGGACGGGGCCGTGGACACCTTGCCCCAGGGGCCTGGAAGAACAGAAGCTTACCCCCTTCTCCCTCCACCAGCCCTTTCCCCAGCCTCACAACCCTCCAGCAGCCTCCAGGCCCCCAAATGCAGGAAGACACCCAACTGTTTCCATTTCTATGAATTCAAATGGCCTGCCAATTTTTCTGAATGTGTATTCAGCTGCTACCCTTTTATCCTCATTGGCTCTGCCTTTTACCAGCTGTGTGACCACAGGCCAGTCATTAACCTCTCTGAGTCTCTCTTTTCTCAAACAAATAACAAAATAATACTGCTGATTTCACAAGGTCTCTCCTTGCTAGTAGAACTTCAGAAAATATGTATGACAGAAGAACACGGGTATGCGTTAGTCACTTAGTCGTGTCCAACTCTTTCCAACCCCATGAACTGTAGCCCATCAGGCTCCCTTCCTCTGTCTATGGAGCTTACCAGGCAAGAATACTAGAGTCGGTAGCCATTTCCTTCTCCAGGGGATCTTCCTGACCAAGGGATAGAACCTGGGTCTCCTGCAGTGCAGGCAGATTCTTTACCATTTGAGCAACTGAGGAGGTCTGCACATGGGTATGGGGGTGGTAAAACAGAGTTACCATCTGATCTAGCAGTCCCACTCCTGGGCACACATCTGGAGGAAACTCCAGTTCTAAAAGATACATGTAGCCCATGTTCATTACAGCACTATTTATAATAGCCAAGACATGAAACCAACATAAACATGCATCTACAGATGAATGGATAAAGATGTGGTCTGTATATACAGTGGAATACTCCTCAGCCATAAAAAGAACAAGGTGATGCCATTTGTGGCAACACAGACTGGACCTAGGGATTATCACACTAAGTGAAGTCAGAAAGACAAATGTCATATGATATCACTTATACGTGGAATCTAAAAAAAAATGATACAAATGAATTTATTTACAAAACAGACTCACAGAGGCTTGGAAAACACATCTATGGTTACCAAAGGGGAAAGATGAGTGGAGGATAAATTAGGAGTTTGGGATTAACAGATGCACACTGTTGTGTATAAAAGAGATAAACAATAGGACCCACTGTAAAGCAGGAGAAACTATATTCAATATCTTGCAATAACCTATAATGGAAAAGAATCTGAAAAAGGAATGTGTGTGTGTGTGTGTGTGTGTGTGTGTGTGTGTGTGTAACTAAATCACTTTGTAGTACACCTGAAGCTAACACAACATTGTAAATCAACTGTGTTTCAATGAAAAGAAAGAAAGGAAGAAAATATATGTAAAAACAGCCTTCTTGACCCTGAATTCCTTGTTTCTGGTGATAGAGATCCCTTCCCTGATTAAGGAGGGTAATTTCACACAGGAAATTTATTTCCTGGTTTCAGGGGAACAAAAGAGGGCCCAAGTATTTTTCTTTTACCTGCTATTTCTCATGCAACTTTCATCTAAAATGATAAAACACTGACGCTGCATCTTTTGGGGTGGCCTGAATGCCATGCACTGCTTACTTTGTAAAGGTATCTTCTGTTTCTGTGTTTGCGGCTGGCCGGGCTGGGTTTTCTCCAGTTGTGTGAGCAGGGGCTGCTCTCTAGCTGGGGTGCATGGGTTTCTGATTGTGGTGGCTTCTCATTGCAGAGCATGGGCCCTAGGGCGTTCGGGCTTCAGTAGCTGTGGTGCACGGGCTTAGTAGACCTGTGGCATGTGGGTCTTCCCAGACCAGGGACTGAACCTGTGTCTCCTGCACTGGCAGGCAGATTCCTAACAACTGGACCACCAGAGAAGTCCCACTCCTTACTGTTTCACTTTCACCTTGCAAGCAGGACCCCACCCTTGCTTGCTCCCACCCTTGATTTATTCTCAATGCCTCACTGGTGGTCTTTCTCTTCTGTTGGCCATAATCTCCATGCCTGGCCTCCCACTTATGTCAGATGAATGAATGAACAATTGATTAAATGAATACCAGGACCACAGAAGCACTTTGGAAATTGAACAATGGCATATAACGTAGCAGACGCATTGGATTTGAGACATCTGAAGTCATCCATCACCATAGGGGATTTGCTGTCGTTCAGTCACTAAGTCATGCCTAACTCTTGCAATTCCATGGACTGCAGAACGCCAGGCTCCTCCATGCTCCACTGTCTCCCAGAGTTTGCTCAAATTCATGTCCAAGGAAATTTGTACTCACTATTAAAAATGTGCCCTGACATTATTTTCCCAGTTCTGGTAGGAAGATGTAACCCATAAGCCTCAGAAGCCAGAGGAAATTTTTACTACCACTAGAATGTTAAATCTCTCTTGAAGGGGATCCAGGCAGAGATCAGAGTCTGTCCTCATAAACAGACCCCATCCAAACACGTGGCTCTGCCGCCAGGATGCCAGTTTTCATTCCTCACCAATCCCTGAGTGTCCAAGTGGGTCAGCTGTGGTCTGGGTAACTCACTCTGCCTCTCTGGGGGAAGGATCACCCCCAGTGTCTATGCGGATACAGGCCAGGGGAGGGCACAAGGGTCACACGGAAGTGTGGACCCCACTCCTGCTGGCTTTTTTGAACCAACTGTTAACTTTCCAGGAATTCTGCAGCCCTCTTGATAACCCCTTGGTAGCCTGAGATCAGCCACAGGGCTATTAATGCCAATGAAATTTGCAAATGCTCCAAAGCTGGGCTTTTTCTCCCTAGAGGGATGGTTCTTTATCATTTGTCCACATCCTCTAATGGGCACATCCCCCCCCCCCCCCCCCCCCCCCCCCCCCCCCCGCACGACAAAGCTGGGCTTTTTCTCCCTAGAGGGATGGTTCTTTATCATTTGTCCACATCCTCTAATGGGCACACCCCCCCCCCCCCGCCCATTCTGAGTCCCAAGGAAAGCCAGAATAGCATGGAACCTGTGAGCCTCAGCTGCTGCTTCTGCAAAATGGAGCGATTTGCCTAGTCTCCCACATTGTGGGCAAGTGCAGCCTTATCCATGGTGCAAGAGAGGGCCTCTTCCTGCTGGCAGCGTTTGAAGGAATACAGAGAGGATGTCTCCATCCAGCCCTGAGCCATTGCAGGGGCTTTCCTGAATACAAACCTGACCTTGCCATTTCTCTGCTCAGAAACCTTTGATGATTCTGTCGCCTCCAGGCTGTAGTCAAATGAAACCTCCTTCATTCTCTTATCCAGTCTGCCTCTCAACTATCATCTCCTTCCCCTAGCCTCTCCTCTCTGCTCCCCAGTCATCAGTTCTGGGCACTTTCCAGATGTGCCAGGTGGACTGCTCCCTATGCCCCTTTTTCTGGACAGGAGCATCTTCACTTTGTGGGAGCTAGCTAGGCCCATTATTTGGATTCAGAATCTAGAGTGCATGAGGGGCAGCCAGGGAGTAAAAACATGGTGGAGGAGTTGATTTAGGGCTGGCTGTGGGGGCAGGCTTCCTGCATGAGAGACTCAGCCCTACTGCCTCCCTGATATGTGACATAGAGCAAGTTACTTAACCAATGTGAGCCTTGGTTTTCTTATCTGCAAACTGGGAATAACACGAGTATCTGCTTCATGGGATAGATGTGAAGATGAAATAGGCTCTTGTATGTTAAGAGTTCAGCTCAGTGCCAGGTACAGAATTAGCATTCAGACCTTTTAGAGCTAACACCCAAAAAAGATGTCCTTTTCATTATAGGGGACTGGAATGCAAAAGTAGGAAGTCAAGAAACACCTGGAGTAACAGGCAAATTTGGCCTTGGAATTCAGAATGAATTAGGGCAAAGGATAATAGAGTTTTGCCAAAAGAATGCACTGGTCATAGCAAACATCCTCTTCCAACAACACAAGAGAAGACTCTACATATGGACATCACCAGATGGTCAACACCAAAATCAGATTGATTATATTCTTTGCAGCCAAAGATGGAGAAGCTCTATAAGTCAGCAAAAACAAGACCAGGAGCAGACTGTGGCTCAGATCATGAACTCCTTATTACCAAATTCAGACTTAAATTGAAGAAAGTGGGGAAAACCATGAGATCATTCAGGTATGACCTAAATCAAATCTCTTATGATTATACAGTGGAAGTGAGAAATAGATTTAAGGGACTAGATCTGATAGATAGAATGCCTGATGAACTGTGGACAAATGTTTATGACATTGTACAGAAGACAGGGATCAAGATCATCCCCAAGAAATAGAAATACAAAAAAGCAAAATGACTGTCTGAGAAGGCCTCAGAAATAGCTGTGAAAAGAAGAGAAGCAAAAAGCAAAAGAGAAAAGGAAAGATAAAGCCATTTGAATGCAGAGTTCCAAAGAATAGCAAGGAGAGATAATAAAGCCTTCCTCAGCGATCAGTACAAAGAAATAGAGGAAAATAATGGAATGGAAAAGACTAGAGATCTCTTCAAGAAAATCAGAGATACCAAGGGAACATTTCATGCAAAAATGGGCTCAATAAAGGACAGAAATTGTATGGATCTAACAGAAGCAGAAGATATTAAGAAGAGATGGCAACAATACACAGAAAAAATATACAAAAAAGATCTTCATAACCCAGATAAACACGATGGTGTGATCACTCACCTAGAGCCAGACATTCTGGAATGTGACGTTAAGTGGGCCTTAGGAAGCATCACTATGAACAAAGCTAGTGGAGGTGATAGAATTCCAGTTGAGCTATTTCAAATCCTAAAAGATGATGCTGTGAAAGTGCTGCACTCAATATGCCAGCAACTTTGGAAAACTCAGCAGTGGCCACAGGACTGGAATAGGTCAGTTTTCATTCCAATCCCAAAGAAAGGCAATGCCAAAGAATG